>CAJUXP010000116.1:0-90729 GCA_910591515.1 Cerceris rybyensis
ACAGTTGTAATACCGTCGTTTATGTCTTTTATCTGCATATACATTTTTATCTACGTGTTACATCTCTATACGACGTTTTATCGTTTTTTTCGGCTTTTGTTCATCAATACCCTTCATATTACACAAAATGAAAGTCATTTGATCATCTATATCCGTTATAACGTCGTTTACAGTCGTTTATGTCTTTTATCTGCAAAAACTTTTATAACTACATGTAACAGCATTATACGACATATGATGGTTTACATGTGGCTCGTTACCTTCAATATCCAGCATATTACACACAATACAAGTGCTATTTTCATTTATAACTGATATAAGGACGTTTACAGTCGTTCTATAATCGTTTATGTCTTTTATCTGCATATACGTTTGTATCTAAATGTTACAAGTATATACGACATTTTATCGTTTAATTTCGGCTTGTTATCATCAATACCCTTTATATTACACAAAATGCAAGTCCTTTGATCATCTATACCCGTTATAACGTCGTTTACAGTCGATATATTGTCGTTTATGTCTTTTATCTGCATAAACTTTTATAACTAAATTTAACAGCATTATACGACTTATGATTGTTTACATGCGGCTTGTTATCGTCAATTCCATCATATGACACACAATACAAGTGCTATTTTCATTTATAACAGTTATAAGGACGTTTACAGTCGTTCTATAATCGTTTATGTCTTTTAACTGCACATACATTTGTATCTAAATGTTACAACTATATACGACATTTTATCGTTTCATTTCGGCTTGTTATCATCAATACCCTTTATATTACACAAAATGCAAGTTCTTTGATCATCTATACCCGTTATAACGTCGTTTACAGTCGATATATTGTCGTTTATGTCTTTTATCTGCATAAACTTTTATAACTAAGTGTAACAGCATTATACGACATATGATTGTTTACATGCGGCTTGTTATCGTCAATTCCATCATATGACACACAATACAAGTGCTATTTTCATTTATACCAGTTATAAGGACGTTTACAGTCGTTGTATAATCGTTTATGTCTTTTAACTGCATATACATTTGTATCTAAATGTTACAACTATATACGACATTTTATCGTTTAATTTCGGCTTGTTATCATCAATACCCTTTATATTACACAAACTGCAAGTCCTTTGATCATCTATACCCGTTATAACGTCGTTTGCAGTCGATATATTTTCGTTTATGTCTTTTATCTGCATAAACTTTTATAACTAAATGTAACAGCATTATACGACATATGATTGTTTACATGCGGCTTGTTATCGTCAATTCCATCATATGACACACAATACAAGTGCTATTTTCATTTATAACAGTTATAAGGACGTTTACAGTCGTTCTATAATCGTTTATGTCTTTTAACTGCATATACATTTGTATCTAAATGTTACAACTATATACGACATTTTATCGTTTAATTTCGGCTTGTTATCATCAATACCCTTTATATTACACAAACTGCAAGTCCTTTGATCATCTATACCCGTTATAACGTCGTTTGCAGTCGATATATTTTCGTTTATGTCTTTTATCTGCATAAACATTTATAACTAAATGTAACAGCATTATACGACATATGATTGTTTACATGCGGCTTGTTATCGTCAATTCCATCATATGACACACAATACAAGTGCTATTTTCATTTATGACAGTTATAAGGACGTTTACAGTCGTTCTATAATCGTTTATGTCTTTTAACTGCATATACATTTGTATCTAAATGTTACAACTATATACGACATTTTATCGTTTAATTTCGGCTTGTTATCATCAATACCCTTTATATTACACAAAATGCAAGTGCTATGAACATTTATAACAGTTTTAAGATCGTTTACAGTTGTAATACCGTCGTTTATGTCTTTTATCTGCATATACATTTTTATCTACGTGTTACAACTCTATACGACGTTTTATCGTTTTTTTTCGGCTTTTGTTCATCAATACCCTTCATATTACACAAAATGAAAGTCATTTGATCATCTATATCCGTTATAACGTCGTTTACAGTCGTTTATGTCTTTTATCTGCATAAACTTTTATAACTACATGTAACAGCATTATACGACATATGATGGTTTACATATGGCTCGTTATCTTCAATATCCATCATATTACACACAATACAAGTGCTATTTTCATTTATAACTGATATAAGGACGTTTACAGTCGTTCTATAATCGTTTATGTCTTTTATCTGCATATACGTTTGTATCTAAATGTTACAACTATATACGACATTTTATCGTTTAATTTTGGCTTGTTATCACCAATACCCTTTATATTACACAAAATGAAACTCCTTTGATCATCTATACCCATTATAACGTCGTTTACAGTCGATATATTGTCGTTTATGTCTTTTATCTGCATAAACATTTATAACTACATGTAACAGCATTATACGACATATGATGGTTTACATGTGGCTCGTTATCTTCAATATCCATCATATTACACACAATACAAGTGCTATTTTCATTTATAACTGATATAAGGACGTTTACAGTCGTTCTATAATCGTTTATGTCTTTTATCTGCATATACGTTTGTATATAAATGTTACAACTATATACGATATTTTATCGTTTAATTTCGGCTTGTTATCATCAATACCCTTTATATTACACAAAATGCAAGTCCTTTGATCATCTATACCCGTTATAACGTCGATTACAGTCGATATATTGTCGTTTATGTCTTTTATCTGCATAAACTTTTATAACTAAATGTAACAGCATTATACGACATATGATTGTTTACATGCGGCTTGTTATCGTCAATTCCATCATATGACACACAATACAAGAGCTATTTTCATTTATAACAGTTATAAGGACGTTTACAGTCGTTCTATAATCGTTTATGTCTTTTAACTGCATATACATTTGTATCTAAATATTACAAGTATATACGACATTTTATCGTTTAATATCGGCTTGTTATCATCAATACCCTTTATATTGCACAAAGTGCAAGTCCTTTGATCATCTATACCCGTTATAACGTCGTTTACAGTCGATATATTGTCGTTTATGTCTTTTATCTGCATAAACTTTTATAACTAAATGTAACAGCATTATACGACTTATGATTGTTTACATGCGGCTTGTTATCGTCAATTCCATCATATGACACACAATACAAGTGCTATTTTCATTTATAACAGTTATAAGGACGTTTACAGTCGTTCTATAATCGTTTATGTCTTTTAACTGCATATACGTTTGTATCTAAATGTTACAACTATATACGACATTCTATCGTTTAATTTCGGCTTGTTATCATCAATACCCTTTATATTACACAAACTGCAAGTCCTTTGATCATCTATACCCGTTATAACGTCGTTTACAGTCGATATATTGTCGTTTATGTCTTTTATCTGCATAAACTTTTATAACTAAATGGAACAGCATTATACGACTTATGATTGTTTACATGCGGCTTGTTATCGTCAATTCCATCATATGACACACAATACAAGTGCTATTTTCATTTATAACAGTTATAAGGACGTTTACAGTCGTTCTATAATCGTTTATGTCTTTTAACTGCATATACATTTGTATCTAAATGTTACAACTATATACGACATTTTATCGTTTAATTTCGGCTTGTTATCATCAATACCCTTTATATTACACAAAATGCAAGTGCTATGAACATTTATAACAATTTTATGATCGTTTACAGTTGTAATACCGTCGTTTATGTCTTTTATCTGCAAATACATTTTTATCTACGTGTTACATCTCTATACGACGTTTTATCGTTTTTTTCGGCTTTTGTTCATCAATACCATTCATATTACACAAAATGAAAGTCATTTGATCATCTATATCCGTTATAACGTCGTTTACAGTCGTTTATGTCTTTTATCTGCAAAAACTTTTATAACTACATGTAACAGCATTATACGACATATGATGGTTTACATGTGGCTCGTTATCTTCAATATCCATCATATTACATACAATACAAGTGCTATTTTCATTTATAACTGATACAAGGACGTTTACAGTCGATCTATAATCGTTTATGTCTTTTATCTGCATATACGTTTGTATCTAAATGTTACAAGTATATACGACATTTTATCGTTTAATATCGGCTTGTTATCATCAATACCCTTTATATTACACAAAATGCAAGTCCTTTGATCACCTATACCCGTTATAACGTCGTTTACAGTTGATATATTGTCGTTTATGTCTTTTATCTGCATAAACTTTTATAACTAAATGTAACTGCATTATACGACATATGATTGTTTACATGCGGCTTGTTATCGTCAATTCCATCATATGACACACAATACAAGTGCTATTTTCATTTATAACAGTTATAAGGACGTTTACAGTCGTTCTATAATCGTTTATGTCTTTTAACTGCATATACATTTGTATCTAAATGTTACAACTATATACGACATTTTATCGTTTAATTTCGGCTTGTTATCATCAATACTCTTTATATTACACAAAATGCAAGTGCTATGAACATTTATAACAGTTTTAAGATCGTTTACAGTTGTAATACCGTCGTTTATGTCTTTTATCTGCATATACATTTTTATCTACGTGTTACATCTCTATACGACGTTTTATCGTTTTTTTCGGCTTTTGTTCATCAATACCCTTCATATAACACAAAATGAAAGTCATTTGATCATCTATATCCTTTATAACGTCGTTTACAGTCGTTTATGTCTTTTATCTGCATAAACTTTTATAACTACATGTAAGAGCATTTTACGACATATGATGGTTTACATGTGGCTCGTTATCTTCAATATCCATCATATTACATACAATACAAGTGCTATTTTCATTTATAAAAGGACGTTTACAGTCGTTCTATAATCGTTTATGTCTTTTATCTGCATATACGTTTGTATCTAAATGTTACAAGTATATACGACATTTTATCGTTTAATATCGGCTTGTTATCATCAATACCCTTTATATTACACAAAATGCAAGTCCTTTGATCATCTATACCCGTTATATAACGTCGTTTACAGTCGATATATTGTCGTTTATGTCTTTTATCTGCATAAACTTTTATAACTAAATGTAACAGCATTATACGACTTATGATTGTTTACATGCGGCTTGTTATCGTCAATTCCATCATATGGCACACAATACAAGTGCTATTTTCATTTATAACAGTTATAAGGACGTTTACAGGTCGTTCTATAATCGTTTATGTCTTTTAACTGCATATACTCTGTATCTAAATGTTACAACTATATACGACATTTTATCGTTTAATTTCGGCTTGTTATCATCAATACCCTTTATATTACACACAATACAAGTGCTAATGAACATTTATAACAGTTTTAAGATCGTTTACAGTTGTAATACCGTCGTTTATGTCTTTTATATGCATATACATTTTTATCTACGTGTTACAACTCGATACGACGTTTTATCGTTTTTTTCGACTTTTGTTCATCAATACCCTTCATATTACACAAAATGAAAGTCATTTGATCATCTATATCCGTTATAACGTCGTTTACAGTCGTTTATGTCTTTTATCTGCATAAACTTTTATAACTACATGTAACAGCATTATACGACATATGATGGTTTACATGTGGCTCGTTATCTTCAATATCCATCATATTACATACAATACAAGTGCTATTTTCATTTATAACTGATATAAGGACGTTTACAGTCGTTCTATAATCGTTTATGTCTTTTATCTGCATATACGTTTGTATCTAAATGTTACAACTATATACGACATTTTATCGTTTAATATCGGCTTGTCTTCATCAATACCCTTTATATTACACAAAATGCAAGTCCTTTGATCATCTATACCCGTTATAACGTCGTTTACAGTCGATATATTGTCGTTTATGTCTTTTATCTGCATAAACTTTTATAACTAAATGTAACAGCATTATACGACATATGATTGTTTACATGCGGCTTGTTATCGTCAATTCCATCAAATGACACCACAATACAAGTGCTATTTTCATTTATAACAGTTATAAGGACGTTTACAGTCGTTCTATAATCGTTTATGTCTTTTATCTGCGTATACGTTTGTATCTAAATGTTACAACTATATACGACATTTTTATCGTTTAATTTCGGCTTGTTATCATCAATACCCTTCATATTACACAAAATGCAAGTCCGTTTGATCATCTATACCCGTTATAACGTCGTTTACAGTCGATATATTGTCGTTTATGTCTTTTATCTGCATAAACTTTTATAACTAAGTGTAACAGCATTATACGACATATGATTGTTTACATGCGGCTTGTTATCGTCAATTCCATCATATGACACACAATACAAGTGCTATTTTCATTTATAACAGTTATAAGGACGTTTACAGTCGTTCTATAATCGTTTATGTCTTTTATCTGCATATACGTTTGTATCTAAATGTTACAACTATATACGACATTTTATCGTTTAATTTCGGCTTGTTATCATCAATACCCTTTATATTACACAAAATGCAAGTGCTATGAACATTTATAACAGTTTTAAGATCGTTTACAGTTGTAATACCGTCGTTTATGTCTTTTATCTGCATATACATTTTTATCTACGTGTTACATCTCTATACGACGTTTTATCGTTTTTTTCGGCTTTTGTTCATCAATACCTTTCATATTACACAAAATGAAAGTCATTTGATCATCTATATCCGTTATAACGTCGTTTACAGTCGTTTATGTCTTTTATCTGCAAAAACTTTTATAACTACATGTAACAGCATTATACGACATATGATGGTTTACATGTGGCTCGTTACCTTCAATATCCAGCATATTACACACAATACAAGTGCTATTTTCATTTATAACTGATATAAGGACGTTTACAGTCGTTCTATAATCGTTTATGTCTTTTATCTGCATATACGTTTGTATCTAAATGTTACAAGTATATACGACATTTTATCGTTTAATTTCGGCTTGTTATCATCAATACCCTTTATATTACACAAAATGCAAGTCCTTTGATCATCTATACCCGTTATAACGTCGTTTACAGTCGATATATGTCGTTTATGTCTTTTATCTGCATAAACTTTTATAACTAAATTTAAACAGCATTATACGACTTATGATTGTTTACATGCGGCTTGTTATCGTCAATTCCATCATATGACACACAATACAAGTGCTATTTTTCATTTATAACAGTTATAAGGACGTTTACAGTCGTTCTATAATCGTTTATGTCTTTTAACTGCATATACATTTGTATCTAAATGTTACAACTATATACGACATTTTATCGTTTCATTTCGGCTTGTTATCATCAATACCCTTTATATTACACAAAATGCAAGTTCTTTGATCATCAATACCCGTTATAACGTCGTTTACAGTCGATATATTGTCGTTTATGTCTTTTATCTGCATAAACTTTTATAACTAAGTGTAACAGCATTATACGACATATGATTGTTTACATGCGGCTTGTTATCGTCAATTCCATCATATGACACACAATACAAGTGCTATTTTCATTTATAACAGTTATAAGGACGTTTACAGTCGTTGTATAATCGTTTATGTCTTTTAACTGCATATACATTTGTATCTAAATGTTACAACTATATACGACATTTTATCGTTTAATTTCGGCTTGTTATCATCAATACCCTTTATATTAAATACCCTTTATATTACACAAACTGCAAGTCCTTTGATCATCTATCCCCGTTATAACGTCGTTTGCAGTCGATATATTTTCGTTTATGTCTTTTATCTGCATAAACTTTTATAACTAAATGTAACAGCATTATACGACATATGATTGTTTACATGCGGCTTGTTATCGTCAATTCCATCATATGACACACAATACAAGTGCTATTTTCATTTATAACAGTTATAAGGACGTTTACAGTCGTTCTATAATCGTTTATGTCTTTTAACTGCATATACATTTGTATCTAAATGTTACAACTATATACGACATTTTATCGTTTAATTTCGGCTTGTTATCATCAATACCCTTTATATTACACAAACTGCAAGTCCTTTGATCATCTATACCCGTTATAACGTCGTTTGCAGTCGATATATTTTCGTTTATGTCTTTTATCTGCATAAACTTTTATAACTAAATGTAACAGCATTATACGACATATGATTGTTTACATGCGGCTTGTTATCGTCAATTCCATCATATGACACACAATACAAGTGCTATTTTCATTTATGACAGTTATAAGGACGTTTACAGTCGTTCTATAATCGTTTATGTCTTTTAACTGCATATACATTTGTATCTAAATGTTACAACTATATACGACATTTTATCGTTTAATTTCGGCTTGTTATCATCAATACCCTTTATATTACACAAAATGCAAGTGCTATGAACATTTATAACAGTTTTAAGATCGTTTACAGTTGTAATACCGTCGTTTATGTCTTTTATCTGCATATACATTTTTATCTACGTGTTACAACTCTATACGACGTTTTATCGTTTTTTTTCGGCTTTTGTTCATCAATAACCTTCATATTACACAAAATGAAAGTCATTTGATCATCTATATCCGTTATAACGTCGTTTACAGTCGTTTATGTCTTTTATCTGCATAAACTTTTATAACTACATGTAACAGCATTATACGACATATGATGGTTTACATATGGCTCGTTATCTTCAATATCCATCATATTACACACAATACAAGTGCTATTTTCATTTATAACTGATATAAGGATGTTTACAGTCGTTCTATAATCGTTTATGTCTTTTATCTGCATATACGTTTGTATCTAAATGTTACAACTATATACGACATTTTATCGTTTAATTTTGGCTTGTTATCACCAATACCCTTTATATTACACAAAATGAAACTCCTTTGATCATCTATACCCATTATAACGTCGTTTACAGTCGATATATTGTCGTTTATGTCTTTTATCTGCATAAACTTTTATAACTACATGTAACAGCATTATACGACATATGATGGTTTACATGTGGCTCGTTATCTTCAATATCCATCATATTACACACAATACAAGTGCTATTTTCATTTATAACTGATATAAGGACGTTTACAGTCGTTCTATAATCGTTTATGTCTTTTATCTGCATATACGTTTGTATATAAATGTTACAACTATATACGATATTTTATCGTTTAATTTCGGCTTGTTATCATCAATACCCTTTATATTACACAAAATGCAAGTCCTTTGATCATCTATACCCGTTATAACGTCGATTACAGTCGATATATTGTCGTTTATGTCTTTTATCTGCATAAACTTTTATAACTAAATGTAACAGCATTATACGACATATGATTGTTTACATGCGGCTTGTTATCGTCAATTCCATCATATGACACACAATACAAGAGCTATTTTCATTTATAACAGTTATAAGGACGTTTACAGTCGTTCTATAATCGTTTATGTCTTTTAACTGCATATACATTTGTATCTAAATATTACAAGTATATACGACATTTTATCGTTTAATATCGGCTTGTTATCATCAATACCCTTTATATTGCACAAAGTGCAAGTCCTTTGATCATCTATACCCGTTATAACGTCGTTTACAGTCGATATATTGTCGTTTATGTCTTTTATCTGCATAAACTTTTATAACTAAATGTAACAGCATTATACGACATATGATTGTTTACATGCGGCTTGTTATCGTCAATTCCATCATATGACACACAATACAAGTGCTATTTTCATTTATAACAGTTATAAGGACGTTTACAGTCGTTCTATAATCGTTTATGTCTTTTAACTGCATATACGTTTGTATCTAAATGTTACAACTATATACGACATTTTATCGTTTAATTTCGGCTTGTTATCATCAATACCCTTTATATTACACAAACTGCAAGTCCTTTGATCATCTATACCCGTTATAACGTCGTTTACAGTCGATATATTGTCGTTTATGTCTTTTATCTGCATAAACTTTTATAACTAAATGGAACAGCATTATACGACTTATGATTGTTTACATGCGGCTTGTTATCGTCAATTCCATCATATGACACACAATACAAGTGCTATTTTCATTTATAACGGTTATAAGGACGTTTACAGTCGTTCTATAATCGTTTATGTCTTTTAACTGCATATACATTTGTATCTAAATGTTACAACTATATACGACATTTTATCGTTTAATTTCGGCTTGTTATCATCAATACCCTTTATATTACACAAAATGCAAGTGCTATGAACATTTATAACAATTTTATGATCGTTTACAGTTGTAATACCGTCGTTTATGTCTTTTATCTGCAAATACATTTTTATCTACGTGTTACATCTCTATACGACGTTTTATCGTTTTTTTCGACTTTTGTTCATCAATACCATTCATATTACACAAAATGAAAGTCATTTGATCATCTATATCCGTTATAACGTCGTTTACAGTCGTTTATGTCTTTTATCTGCAAAAACTTTTATAACTACATGTAACAGCATTATACGACATATGATGGTTTACATGTGGCTCGTTATCTTCAATATCCATCATATTACATACAATACAAGTGCCATTTTCATTTATAACTGATACAAGGACGTTTACAGTCGATCTATAATCGTTTATGTCTTTTATCTGCATATACGTTTGTATCTAAATGTTACAAGTATATACGACATTTTATCGTTTAATATCGGCTTGTTATCATCAATACCCTTTATATTACACAAAATGCAAGTCCTTTGATCATCTATACCCGTTATAACGTCGTTTACAGTCGATATATTGTCGTTTATGTCTTTTATCTGCATAAACTTTTATAACTAAATGTAACAGCATTATACGACTTATGATTGTTTACATGCGGCTTGTTATCGTCAATTCCATCATATGACACACAATACAAGTGCTATTTTCATTTATAACAGTTATAAGGACGTTTACAGTCGTTCTATAATCGTTTATGTCTTTTAACTGCATATACATTTGTATCTAAATGTTACAACTATATACGACATTTTATCGTTTAATTTCGGCTTGTTATCATCAATACCCTTTATATTACACAAAATGCAAGTGCTATGAACATTTATAACAGTTTTAAGATCGTTTACAGTTGTAATACCGTCGTTTATGTCTTTTACCTGCATATACATTTTTATCTACGTGTTACAACTCGATACGACGTTTTATCGTTTTTTTCGACTTTTGTTCATCAATACCCTTCATATTTCACAAAATGAAAGTCATTTGATCATCTATATCCGTTATAACGTCGTTTACAGTCGTTTATGTCTTTTATCTGCATAAACTTTTATAACTACATGTAACAGCATTATACGACATATGATGGTTTACATGTGGCTCGTTATCTTCAATATCCATCATATTACATACAATACAAGTGCTATTTTCATTTATAACTGATATAAGGACGTTTACAGTCGTTCTATAATCGTTTATGTCTTTTATCTGCATATACGTTTGTATCTAAATGTTACAAGTATATACGACATTTTATCGTTTAATATCGGCTTGTCTTCATCAATACCCTTTATATTACACAAAATGCAAGTCCTTTGATCATCTATACCCGTTATAACGTCGTTTACAGTCGATATATTGTCGTTTATGTCTTTTATCTGCATAAACTTTTATAACTAAATGTAACAGCATTATACGACTTATGATTGTTTACATGCGGCTTGTTATCGTCAATTCCATCAAATGACACACAATACAAGTGCTATTTTCATTTATAACAGTTATAAGGACGTTTACAGTCGTTCTATAATCGTTTATGTCTTTTATCTGCGTATACGTTTGTATCTAACTGTTACAACTATATACGACATTTTATCGTTTAATTTCGGCTTGTTATCATCAATACCCTTCATATTACACAAAATGCAAGTCCGTTGATCATCTATACCCGTTATAACGTCGTTTACAGTCGATATATTGTCGTTTATGTCTTTTATCTGCATAAACTTTTATAACTAAGTGTAACAGCATTATACGACATATGATTGTTTACATGCGGCTTGTTATCGTCAATTCCATCATATGACACACAATACAAGTGCTATTTTCATTTATAACAGTTATAAGGACGTTTACAGTCGTTCTATAATCGTTTATGTCTTTTATCTGCATATACGTTTGTATCTAAATGTTACAACTATATACGACATTTTATCGTTTAATTTCGGCTTGTTATCATCAATACCCTTTATATTACACAAAATGCAAGTGCTATGAACATTTATAACAGTTTTAAGATCGTTTACAGTTGTAATACCGTCGTTTATGTCTTTTATCTGCATATACATTTTTATCTACGTGTTACAACTCTATTCGACGTTTTATCGTTTTTTTTCGGCTTTTGTTCATCAATACCCTTATATTACACGAAATGCAAGTCATTTGATCATCTATATCCGTTATAACGTCGTTTACAGTCGTTTATGTCTTTTATCTGCATAAACTTATATAACTACATGAAACAGCATTATAAGACATATGATGGTTTACATGTGGCTCGTTATCTTCAATATCCATCATATTACACACAATACAAGTGCTATTTTCATTTATAACTGATATAAGGACGTTTACAGGCGTTCTATAATCGTTTATGTCTTTTATCTGCATATACGTTTGTATATAAATGTTACAACTACATACGACATTTTATCGTTTCATTTCGGCTTGTTATCATCAATACCCTTTATATTACACAAAATGCAAGTTCTTTGATCATCAATACCCGTTATAACGTCGTTTACAGTCGATATATTGTCGTTTATGTCTTTTATCTGCATAAACTTTTATAACTAAGTGTAACAGCATTATACGACATATGATTGTTTACATGCGGCTTGTTATCGTCAATTCCATCATATGACACACAATACAAGTGCTATTTTCATTTATAACAGTTATAAGGACGTTTACAGTCGTTCTATAATCGTTTATGTCTTTTAACTGCATATACATATGTATCTAAATGTTACAACTATATACGACATTTTATCGTTTAATTTCGGCTTGTTATCATCAATACCCTTTATATTACACAAAATGCAAGTCCTTTGATCATCTATACCCGTTATATCGTCGTTTACAGTCGATATATTGTCGTTTATGTCTTTTATCTGCATAAACTTTTATAACTAAATGTAACTGCATTATACGACATATGATTGTTTACATGCGGCTTGTTATCGTCAATTCCATCATATGACACACAATACAAGTGCTATTTTCATTTATAACAGTTATAAGGACGATTACAGTCGTTCTATAATCGTTTATGTCTTTTATCTGCGTATACGTTTGTATCTAAATGTTACAACTATATACGACATTTTATCGTTTAATTTCGGCTTGTTATCATCAATACCCTTTATATTACACAAAATGCAAGTCCTTTGATCATCTATACCCGTTATAACGTCGATTACAGTCGATATATTGTCGTTTATGTCTTTTATCTGCATAAACTTTTATAACTAAATGTAACAGCATTATACGACATATGATTGTTTACATGCGGCTTGTTATCGTCAATAACATCATATGACACACAATACAAGTGCTATTTTCATTTAATACAGTTATAAGGACGTTTACAGTCGTTCTATAATCGTTTATGTCTTTTAACTGCATATTCATTTGTATCTAAATGTTACAACTATATACGACATTTTATCGTTTAATTTCGGCTTGATATCACCAATACCCTTTATATTACACAAAATGCAAGTCCTTTGATCATCTATACCCGTTATAACGTCGATTACAGTCGATATATTGTCGTTTATGTCTTTTATCTGCATATACATTTGTATCTAAATGTTAGAAGAATATACGACATTTTATCGTTTAATTTCGGCATGTTATCATCAATACCCTTTATATTACACAAAATGCAAGTCCTTTGATCATCTATACCCGTTATAACGTCGATTACAGTCGATATATTGTCGTTTATGTCTTTTATCTGCATAAACTTTTATAACTAAATGTAACAGCATTATACGACATATGATTGTTTACATGCGGCTTGTTATCGTCAATAACATCATATGACACACAATTCAAGTGCTATTTTCATTTATAACAGTTATAAGGACGTTTACAGTCGTTCTATAATCGTTTATGTCTTTTAACTGCATATACATTTGTATCTAAATGTTACAACTATATACGACATTTTATCGTTTAATTTCGGCTTGTTATCATCAATACCCTTTATATTACACAAAATGCAAGTGCTATGAACATTTATAACAGTTTTATGATCGTTTACAGTTGTAATACCGTCGTTTATGTCTTTTATCTGCAAATACATTTTTATCTACGTGTTACATCTCTATACGACGTTTTATCGTTTTTTTCGGCTTTTGTTCATCAATACCATTCATATTACACAAAATGAAAGTCATTTGATCATCTATACCCGTTATAACGTCGTTTACAGTCGATATATTGTCGTTTATGTCTTTTATCTGCATAAACTTTTATAACTAAGTGTAACAGCATTATACGACATATGATTGTTTACATGCGGCTTGTTATCGTCAATTCCATCATATGACACACAATACAAGTGCTATTTTCATTTATAAACAGTTATAAGGACGTTTACAGTCGTTCTATAATCGTTTATGGCTTTTAACTGCATATACATATGTATCTAAATGTTACAACAACATACGACATTTTATCGTTTAATTTCGGCTTGTTATCATCAATACCCTTTATATTACACAAAATGCAAGTGCTATGAACATTTATAACAGTTTTAAGATCGTTTACAGTTGTAATACCGTCGTTTATGTCTTTTATCTGCATATACATTTTTATCTACGTGTTACAACTCTATTCGACGTTTTATCGTTTTTTTCGGCTTTTGTTCATCAATACCCTTATATTACACGAAATGCAAGTCATTTGATCATCTATATCCGTTATAACGTCGTTTACAGTCGTTTATGTCTTTTATCTGCATAAACTTATATAACTACATGAAACAGCATTATAAGACATATGATGGTTTACATGTGGCTCGTTATCTTCAATATCCATCATATTACACACAATACAAATGCTATTTTCATTTATAACTGATATAAGGACGTTTACAGGCGTTCTATAATCGTTTATGTCTTTTATCTGCATATACGTTTGTATATAAATGTTACAACTACATACGACATTTTATCGTTTCATTTCGGCTTGTTATCATCAATACCCTTTATATTACACAAAATGCAAGTTCTTTGATCATCTATACCCGTTATAACGTCGTTTACAGTCGATATATTGTCGTTTATGTCTTTTATCTGCATAAACTTTTATAACTAAGTGTAACAGCATTATACGACATATGATTGTTTACATGCGGCTTGTTATCGTCAATTCCATCATATGACACACAATACAAGTGCTATTTTCATTTATAACAGTTATAAGGACGTTTACAGTCGTTCTATAATCGTTTATGTCTTTTAACTGCATATACATATGTATCTAAATGTTACAACTATATACGACATTTTATCGTTTAATTTCGGCTTGTTATCATCAATACCCTTTATATTACACAAAATGCAAGTCCTTTGATCATCTATACCCGTTATATCGTCGTTTACAGTCGATATATTGTCGTTTATGTCTTTTATCTGCATAAACTTTTATAACTAAATGTAACTGCATTATACGACATATGATTGTTTACATGCGGCTTGTTATCGTCAATTCCATCATATGACACACAATACAAGTGCTATTTTCATTTATAACAGTTATAAGGACGATTTCAGTCGTTCTATAATCGTTTATGTCTTTTATCTGCGTATACGTTTGTATCTAAATGTTACAACTATATACGACATTTTATCGTTTAATTTCGGCTTGTTATCATCAATACCCTTTATATTACACAAAATGCAAGTCCTTTGATCATCTATACCCGTTATAACGTCGATTACAGTCGATATATTGTCGTTTATGTCTTTTATCTGCATAAACTTTTATAACTAAATGTAACAGCATTATACGACATATGATTGTTTACATGCGGCTTGTTATCGTCAATTACATCATATGACACACAATACAAGTGCTATTTTCATTTAATACAGTTATAAGGACGTTTACAGTCGTTCTATAATCGTTTATGTCTTTTAACTGCATATTCATTTGTATCTAAATGTTACAACTATATACGACATTTTATCGTTTAATTTCGGCTTGATATCATCAATACCCTTTATATTACACAAAATGCAAGTCCTTTGATCATCTATACCCGTTATAACGTCGATTACAGTCGATATATTGTCGTTTATGTCTTTTATCTGCATATACATTTGTATCTAAATGTTACAAGAATATACGACATTTTATCGTTTAATTTCGGCATGTTATCATCAATACCCTTTATATTACACAAAATGCAAGTCCTTTGATCATCTATACCCGTTATAACGTCGATTACAGTCGATATATTGTCGTTTATGTCTTTTATCTGCATAAACTTTTATAACTAAATGTAACAGCATTATACGACATATGATTGTTTACATGCGGCTTGTTATCGTCAATAACATCATATGACACACAATTCAAGTGCTATTTTCATTTATAACAGTTATAAGGACGTTTACAGTCGTTCTATAATCGTTTATGTCTTTTAACTGCATATACATTTGTATCTAAATGTTACAACTATATACGACATTTTATCGTATAATTTCGGCTTGTTATCATCAATACCCTTTATATTACACAAAATGCAAGTGCTATGAACATTTATAACAGTTTTATGATCGTTTACAGTTGTAATACCGTCGTTTATGTCTTTTATCTGCAAATACATTTTTATCTACGTGTTACATCTCTATACGACGTTTTATCGTTTTTTTCGACTTTTGTTCATCAATACCATTCATATTACACAAAATGAAAGTCATTTGATCATCTATACCCGTTATAACGTCGTTTACAGTCGATATATTGTCGTTTATGTCTTTTATCTGATTAAACTTTTATAACTAAGTGTAACAGCATTATACGACATATGATTGTTTACATGCGGCTTGTTATCGTCAATTCCATCATATGACACACAATACAAGTGCTATTTTCATTTATAACAGTTATAAGGACGTTTACAGTCGTTCTATAATCGTTTATGGCTTTTAACTGCATATACATATGTATCTAAATGTTACAACAACATACGACATTTTATCGTTTAATTTCGGCTTGTTATCATCAATACCCTTTATATTACACAAAATGCAACTCCTTTGATCATCTATACCCGTTATAACGTCGTTTACAGTCGATATATTGTCGTTTATGTCTTTTATCTGCATAAACTTTTATAACTAAATGTAACTGCATTATACGACATATGATTGTTTACATGCGGCTTGTCATCGTCAATTCCATCATATGACACACAATACAAGTGCTATTTTCATTTATAACAGTTATAAGGACGTTTACAGTCGTTCTATAATTGTTTATGTCTTTTATCTGCATATACGTTTGTATCTAAGTGTTACAACTATATACGACATTTTATCGTTTAATTTCGGCTTGTTATCATCAATACCCTTTATATTACACAAAATGCCTGTCCTTTGATCATCTATATCCGTTATAACGTCGTTTACAGTCGTTTACGTCTTTTATCTGCATAAACTTTATAACTACATGTAACAGCATTATACGACATATGATGGTTTTGCATATGGATCGTTATCTTCAATATCCATCATATTACACACAATACAAGAGCTATTTTCATTTATAACTGATATAAGGACGTTTACAGTCGTTCTATAATCGTTTATGTCTTTTATCTGCATATACGTTTGTATCTAAATGTTACAACTATATACGACATTTTGTCGTTTAATTTCGGCTTGTTATCATCAATACCCTTTATATTACACAAAATGCAAGTCCTTTGATCATCTATACCCGTTATAACGTCGATTACAGTCGATATATTGTCGTTTATGTCTTTTATCTGCATAAACTTTTTTAACTAAATGTAACAGCATTATACGACATATGATTGTTTACAGGCGGCTTGATATCGTCAATTCCATCATATGACACACAACGCAAGTGCTGTTTTCATTTATAACAGTTATAAGGACGTTTTCAGTCGTTCTGTAATCGTTTATGTCTTTTATCTGCGTATACGTTTGTATCTAAATGTTACAACTATATACGACATTTTATCGTTTAATTTCGGCTTGTTATCATCAATACCCTTTATATTACACAAAATGCAAGTCCTTTGATCATCTATACCCGTTATAACGTCGATTACAGTCGATATATTGTCGTTTATGTCTTTTATATGCATAAACTTTTATAACTAAATGTAACAGCATTATACGACATATGATTGTTTACATGCGGCTTGATATCGTCAATTCCATCATATGACACACAACGCAAGTGCTATTTTCATTTATAACAGTTATAAGGACGTTTACAGTCGTTCTATAATCGTTTATGTCTTTTATCTGCGTATACGTTTGTATCTAAATGTTACAACTATATACGACATTTTATCGTTTAATTTCGGCTTGTTATCATCAATACCCTTCATATTACACAAAATGCAAGTCCGTTGATCATCTATACCCGTTATAACGTCGTTTACAGTCGATATATTGTCGTTTATGTCTTTTATCTGCATAAACTTTTATAACTAAATGTAACAGCATTATACGACATATGATTGTTTACATGCGGCTTGTTATCGTCAATTCCATCATATGACACACAATACAAGTGCTATTTTCATTTATAACAGTTATAAGGACGTTTACAGTCGTTCTATAATCGTTTATGTCTTTTATCTGCATATACGTTTGTATCTAAATGTTACAACTATATACGACATTTTATCGTTTAATTTCGGCTTGTTATCATCAATACCCTTTATATTACACAAAATGCAAGTGCTATGAACATTTATAACAGTTTTAAGATCGTTTACAGTTGTAATACCGTCGTTTATGTCTTTTATCTGCATATACATTTTTATCTACGTGTTACAACTCTATTCGACGTTTTATCGTTTTTTTCGGCTTTTGTTCATCAATACCCTTCATATTACACAAAATGCAAGTCATTTGATCATCTATATCCGTTATAACGTCGTTTACAGTCGTTTATGTCTTTTATCTGCATAAACTTATATAACTACATGAAACAGCATTATAAGACATATGATGGTTTACATGTGGCTCGTTATCTTCAATATCCATCATATTACACACAATACAAGTGCTATTTTCATTTATAACTGATATAAGGACGTTTACAGTCGTTCTATAATCGTTTATGTCTTTTATCTGCATATACGTTTGTATATAAATGTTACAACTACATACGACATTTTATCGTTTCATTTCGGCTTGTTATCATCAATACCCTTTATATTACACAAAATGCAAGTTCTTTGATCATCTATACCCGTTATAACGTCGTTTACAGTCGATATATTGTCGTTTATGTCTTTTATCTGCAAAAAATTTTATAACTAAGTGTAACAGCATTATACGACATATGATTGTTTACATGCGGCTTGTTATCGTCAATTCCATCATATGACACACAATACAAGTGCTATTTTCATTTATAACAGTTATAAGGACGTTTACAGTCGTTCTATAATCGTTTATGTCTTTTAACTGCATATACATATGTATCTAAATGTTACAACTATATACGACATTTTATCGTTTAATTTCGGCTTGTTATCATCAATACCCTTTATATTACACAAAATGCAAGTCCTTTGATCATCTATACCCGTTATATCGTCGTTTACAGTCGATATATTGTCGTTTATGTCTTTTATCTGCATAAACTTTTATAACTAAATGTAACTGCATTATACGACATATGATTGTTTACATGCGGCTTGTTATCGTCAATTCCATCATATGACACACAACAAAGTGCTATTTTCATTTATAACAGTTATAAGGACGTTTTCAGTCGTTCTATAATCGTTTATGTCTTTTATCTGCGTATACGTTTGTATCTAAATGTTACAACTATATACGACATTTTATCGTTTAATTTCGGCTTGTTATCATCAATACCCTTTATATTACACAAAATGCAAGTCCTTTGATCATCTATACCCGTTATAACGTCGATTACAGTCGATATATTGTCGTTTATGTCTTTTATCTGCATAAACTTTTATAACTAAATGTAACAGCATTATACGACATATGATTGTTTACATGCGGCTTGTTATCGTCAATAACATCATATGACACACAATACAAGTGCTATTTTCATGTAATACAGTTATAAGGACGTTTACAGTCGTTCTATAATCGTTTATGTCTTTTAACTGCATATTCATTTGTATCTAAATGTTACAACTATATACGACATTTTATCGTTTAATTTCGGCTTGATATCATCAAAACCCTTTATATTACACAAAATGCAAGTCCTTTGATCATCTATACCCGTTATAACGTCGATTACAGTCGATATATTGTCGTTTATGTCTTTTATCTGCATATACGTTTGTATCTAAATGTTACAAGAATATACGACATTTTATCGTTTAATTTCGGCATGTTATCATCAATACCCTTTATATTACACAAAATGCAAGTGCTATGAACATTTATAACAGTTTTATGATCGTTTACAGTTGTAATACCGTCGTTTATGTCTTTTATCTGCAAATACATTTTTATCTACGTGTTACATCTCTATACGACGTTTTATCGTTTTTTTCGACTTTTGTTCATCAATACCATTCATATTACACAAAATGAAAGTCATTTGATCATCTATACCCGTTATAACGTCGTTTACAGTCGATATATTGTCGTTTATGTCTTTTATCTGCATAAACTTTTATAACTAAGTGTAACAGCATTATACGACATATGATTGTTTACATGCGGCTTGTTATCGTCAATTCCATCATATGACACACAATACAAGTGCTATTTTCATTTATAACAGTTATAAGGACGTTTACAGTCGTTCTATAATCGTTTATGGCTTTTAACTGCATATACATATGTATCTAAATGTTACAACAACATACGACATTTTATCGTTTAATTTCGGCTTGTTATCATCAATACCCTTTATATTACACAAAATGCAACTCCTTTGATCATCTATACCCGTTATAACGTCGTTTACAGTCGATATATTGTCGTTTATGTCTTTTATCTGCATAAACTTTTATAACTAAATGTAACTGCATTATACGACATATGATTGTTTACATGCGGCTTGTCATCGTCAATTCCATCATATGACACACAATACAAGTGCTATTTTCATTTATAACAGTTATAAGGACGTTTACAGTCGTTCTATAATTGTTTGTGTCTTTTATCTGCATATACGTTTGTATCTAAGTGTTACAACTATATACGACATTTTATCGTTTAATTTCGGCTTGTTATCATCAATACCCTTTATATTACACAAAATGCCTGTCCTTTGATCATCTATATCCGTTATAACGTCGTTTACAGTCGTTTACGTCTTTTATCTGCATAAACTTTATAACTACATGTAACAGCATTATACGACATATGATGGTTTTGCATATGGATCGTTATCTTCAATATCCATCATATTACACACAATACAAGAGCTATTTTCATTTATAACTGATATAAGGACGTTTACAGTCGTTCTATAATCGTTTATGTCTTTTATCTGCATATACGTTTGTATCTAAATGTTACAACTATATACGACATTTTGTCGTTTAATTTCGGCTTGTTATCATCAATACCCTTTATATTACACAAAATGCAAGTCCTTTGATCATCTATACCCGTTATAACGTCGATTACAGTCGATATATTGTCGTTTATGTCTTTTATCTGCATAAAATTTTTTAACTAAATGTAATAGCATTATACGACATATGATTGTTTACAGGCGGCTTGATATCGTCAATTCCATCATATTACACACAACGCAAGTGCTGTTTTCATTTATAACAGTTATAAGGACGTTTTCAGTCGTTCTGTAATCGTTTATGTCTTTTATCTGCGTATACGTTTGTATCTAAATGTTACAACTATATACGACATTTTATCGTTTAATTTCGGCTTGTTATCATCAATACCCTTTATATTACACAAAATGCAAGTCCTTTGATCATCTATACCCGTTATAACGTCGATTACAGTCGATATATTGTCGTTTATGTCTTTTATATGCATAAACTTTTATAACTAAATGTAACAGCATTATACGACATATGATTGTTTACATGCGGCTTGATATCGTCAATTCCATCATATGACACACAACGCAAGTGCTATTTTCATTTATAACAGTTATAAGGACGTTTACAGTCGTTCTATAATCGTTTATGTCTTTTATCTGCGTATACGTTTGTATCTAAATGTTACAACTATATACGACATTTTATCGTTTAATTTCGGCTTGTTATCATCAATACCCTTCATATTACACAAAATGCAACTCCTTTGATCATCTATACCCGTTATAACGTCGTTTACAGTCGATATATTGTCGTTTATGTCTTTTATCTGCATAAACTTTTATAACTAAGTGTAACAGCATTACACGACATATGATTGTTTACATGCGGCTTGTTATCGTCAATTCCATCATATGACACACAACGCAAGTGCTATTTTCATTTATAACAGTTATAAGGACGTTTACAGTCGTTCTATAATCGTTTATGTCTTTTATCTGCGTATACGTTTGTATCTAAATGTTACAACTATATACGACATTTTATCGTTTAATTTCGGCTTGTTATCATCAATACCCTTCATATTACACAAAATGCAAGTCCGTTGATCATCTATACCCGTTATAACGTCGTTTACAGTCGATATATTGTCGTTTATGTCTTTTATCTGCATAAACTTTTATAACTAAGTGTAACAGCATTACACGACATATGATTGTTTACATGCGGCTTGTTATCGTCAATTCCATCATATGACACACAATACAAGTGCTATTTTCATTTATAACAGTTATAAGGACGTTTACAGTCGTTCTATAATCGTTTATGTCTTTTATCTGCATATACGTTTGTATCTAAATGTTACAACTATATACGACATTTTATCGTTTAATTTCGGCTTGTTATCATCAATACCCTTTATATTACACAAAATGCAAGTGCTATGAACATTTATAACAGTTTTAAGATCGTTTACAGTTGTAATACCGTCGTTTATGTCTTTTATCTGCATATACATTTTTATCTACGTGTTACAACTCTATTCGACGTTTTATCGTTTTTTTCGGCTTTTGTTCATCAATACCCTTATATTACACGAAATGCAAGTCATTTGATCATCTATATCCGTTATAACGTCATTTACAGTCGTTTATGTCTTTTATCTGCATAAACTTATATAACTACATGAAACAGCATTATAAGACATATGATGGTTTACATGTGGCTCGTTATCTTCAATATCCATCATATTACACACAATACAAGTGCTATTTTCATTTATAACTGATATAAGGACGTTTACAGGCGTTCTATAATCGTTTATGTCTTTTATCTGCATATACGTTTGTATATAAATGTTACAACTACATACGACATTTTATCGTTTCATTTCGGCTTGTTATCATCAATACCCTTTATATTACACAAAATGCAAGTTCTTTGATCATCTATACCCGTTATAACGTCGTTTACAGTCGATATATTGTCGTTTATGTCTTTTATCTGCATAAACTTTTATAACTAAGTGTAACAGCATTATACGACATATGATTGTTTACATGCGGCTTGTTATCGTCAATTCCATCATATGACACACAATACAAGTGCTATTTTCATTTATAACAGTTATAAGGACGTTTACAGTCGTTCTATAATCGTTTATGTCTTTTAACTGCATATACATATGTATCTAAATGTTACAACTATATACGACATTTTATCGTTTAATTTCGGCTTGTTATCATCAATACCCTTTATATTACACAAAATGCAAGTCCTTTGATCATCTATACCCGTTATATCGTCGTTTACAGTCGATATATTGTCGTTTATGTCTTTTATCTGCATAAACTTTTATAACTAAATGTAACAGCATTATACGACATATGATTGTTTACATGCGGCTTGTTATCGTCAATTCCATCATATGACACACAATACAAGTGCTATTTTCATTTATAACAGTTATAAGGACGTTTTCAGTCGTTCTATAATCGTTTATGTCTTTTATCTGCGTATACGTTTGTATCTAAATGTTACAACTATATACGACATTTTATCGTTTAATTTCGGCTTGTTATCATCAATACCCTTTATATTACACAAAATGCAAGTCCTTTGATCATCTATACCCGTTATAACGTCGATTACAGTCGATATATTGTCGTTTATGTCTTTTATCTGCATAAACTTTTATAACTAAATGTAACAGCATTATACGACAAATGATTGTTTACATGCGGCTTGTTATCGTCAATTACATCATATGACACACAATACAAGTGCTATTTTCATGTAATACAGTTATAAGGACGTTTACAGTCGTTCTATAATCGTTTATGTCTTTTAACTGCATATTCATTTGTATCTAAATGTTACAACTATATACGACATTTTATCGTTTAATTTCGGCTTGATATCATCAAAACCCTTTATATTACACAAACTGCAAGTCCTTTGATCATCTATACCCGTTATAACGTCGTTTACAGTCGATATATTGTCGTTTATGTCTTTTATCTGCATATACGTTTGTATCTAAATGTTACAACTATATACGACATTTTATCGTTTAATTTCGGCTTGTTATCATCAATACCCTTTATATTACACAAAATGCAAGTCCTTTGATCATCTATACCCGTTATAACGTCGATTACAGTCGATATATTGTCGTTTATGTCTTTTATCTGCATAAACTTTTATAACTAAATGTAACAGCATTATACGACATATGATTGTTTACATGCGGCTTGTTATCGTCAATAACATCATATGACACACAATACAAGTGCTATTTTCATTTATAACAGTTATAAGGACGTTTACAGTCGTTCTATAATCGTTTATGTCTTTTAACTGCATATACATT
This sequence comes from Cerceris rybyensis, assembly GCA_910591515.1. Lineage (NCBI taxonomy): Eukaryota > Metazoa > Arthropoda > Insecta > Hymenoptera > Crabronidae > Cerceris > Cerceris rybyensis. Next base: position 25,163 of record CAJUXP010000116.1, read on the forward strand.
TGTATCTAAATGTTACAACTATATACGACATTTTATCGTTTAATTTCGGCTTGATATCATCAATACCCTTTATATTACACAAAATGCAAGTCCTTTGATCATCTATACCCGTTATAACGTCGTTTACAGTCGATATATTGTCGTTTATGTCTTTTATCTGCATATACGTTTGTATCTAAATGTTACAACTATATACGACATTTTATCGTTTAATTTCGGCTTGTTATCATCAATACCCTTTATATTACACAAAATGCAAGTCCTTTGATCATCTATACCCGTTATAACGTCGATTAGAGTCGATATATTGTCGTTTATGTCTTTTATCTGCATAAACTTTTATAACTAAATGTAACAGCATTATACGACATATGATTGTTTACATGCGGCTTGTTATCGTCAATAACATCATATGACACACAATACAAGTGCTATTTTCATGTAATACAGTTATAAGGACGTTTACAGTCGTTCTATAATCGTTTATGTCTTTTAACTGCATATTCATTTGTATCTAAATGTTACAACTATATACGACATTTTATCGTTTAATTTCGGCTTGATATCATCAAAACCCTTTATATTACACAAACTGCAAGTCCTTTGATCATCTATACCCGTTATAACGTCGATTACAGTCGATATATTGTCGTTTATGTCTTTTATCTGCATATACGTTTGTATCTAAATGTTACAACTATATACGACATTTTATCGTTTAATTTCGGCTTGTTATCATCAATACCCTTTATATTACACAAAATGCAAGTCCTTTGATCATCTATACCCGTTATAACGTCGATTACAGTCGATATATTGTCGTTTATGTCTTTTATCTGCATAAACTTTTATAACTAAATGTAACAGCATTATACGACATATGATTGTTTACATGCGGCTTGTTATCGTCAATAACATCATATGACACACAATACAAGTGCTATTTTCATTTATAACAGTTATAAGGACGTTTACAGTCGTTCTATAATCGTTTATGTCTTTTAACTGCATATACATTTGTATCTAAATGTTACAACTATATACGACATTTTATCGTTTAATTTCGGCTTGTTATCATCAGTACCCTTTATATTACACAAAATGCAAGTGCTATGAACATTTATAACAGTTTTATGATCGTTTACAGTTGTAATACCGTCGTTTATGTCTTTTATCTGCATATACATTTTTATATACGTGTTACATCTCTATACGACGTTTTATCGTTTTTTTCGGCTTTTGTTCATCAATACCATTCATATTACACAAAATGAAAGTCATTTGATCATCTATATCCGTTATAACGTCGTTTACAGTCGTTTATGTCTTTTATCTGCAAAAACTTTTATAACTACATGTAACAGCATTATACGACATATGATGGTTTACATGTGGCTCGTTATCTTCAATATCCATCATATTACATACAATACAAGTGCTATTTTCATTTATAACTGATACAAGGACGTTTACAGTCGATCTATAATCGTTTATGTCTTTTATCTGCAGATACGTTTGTATCTAAATGTTACAAGTATATACGACATTTTATCGTTTAATATCGGCTTGTTATCATCAATACCCTTTATATTACAGAAAATGCAAGTCCTTTGATCACCTATACCCGTTATAACGTCGTTTACAGTTGATATATTGTCGTTTATGTCTTTTATCTGCATAAACTTTTATAACTAAATGTAACTGCATTATACGACATATGATTGTTTACATGCGGCTTGTTATCGTCAATTCCATCATATGACACACAATACAAGTGCTATTTTCATTTATAACAGTTATAAGGACGTTTTCAGTCGTTCTATAATCGTTTATGTCTTTTATCTGCGTATACGTTTGTATCTAAATGTTACAACTATATACGACATTTTATCGTTTAATTTCGGCTTGTTATCATCAATACCCTTTATATTACACAAAATGCAAGTCCTTTGATCATCTATACCCGTTATAACGTCGATTACAGTCGATATATTGTCGTTTATGTCTTTTATCTGCATAAACTTTTATAACTAAATGTAACAGCATTATACGACATATGATTGTTTACATGCGGCTTGTTATCGTCAATAACATCATATGACACACAATACAAGTGCTATTTTCATTTAATACAGTTATAAGGACGTTTACAGTCGTTCTATAATCGTTTATGTCTTTTAACTGCATATTCATTTGTATCTAAATGTTACAACTATATACGACATTTTATCGTTTAATTTCGGCTTGATATCATCAATACCCTTTATATTACACAAAATGCAAGTCCTTTGATCATCTATACCCGTTATAACGTCGATTACAGTCGATATATTGTCGTTTATGTCTTTTATCTGCATATACATTTGTATCTAAATGTTACAACTATATACGACATTTTATCGTTTAATTTCGGCTTGTTATCATCAATACCCTTTATATTACACAAAATGCAAGTCCTTTGATCATTTATAACAGTTATAAGGACGTTTTCAGTCGTTCTATAATCGTTTATGTCTTTTATCTGCGTATACGTTTGTATCTAAATGTTACAACTATATACGACATTTTATCGTTTAATTTCGGCTTGTTATCATCAATACCCTTTATATTACACAAAATGCAAGTCCTTTGATCATCTATACCCGTTATAACGTCGATTACAGTCGATATATTGTCGTTTATGTCTTTTATATGCATAAACTTTTATAACTAAATGTAACAGCATTATACGACATATGATTGTTTACATGCGGCTTGATATCGTCAATTCCATCATATGACACACAACGCAAGTGCTATTTTCATTTATAACAGTTTATAAGACGTTTACAGTCGTTCTATAATCGTTTATGTCTTTTATCTGCGTATACGTTTGCTATCTAAATGTTACAACTATATACGACATTTTATCGTTAATTTCGGCTTGTTATCATCAATACCCTTCATATTACACAAAATGCAAGTCCGTTGATCATCTATACCCGTTATAACGTCGTTTACAGTCGATATATTGTCGTTATGTCTTTTATCTGCATAAACTTTTATAACTAAGTGTAACAGCATTATACGACATATGATTGTTTACATGCGGCTTGTTATCGTCAATTCCATCATATGACACACAATACAAGTGCTATTTCATTTATAACAGTTATAAGGACGTTACAGTCGTTCTATAATCGTTTATGTCTTTTATCTGCATATACGTTTGTATCTAAATGTTACAACTATATACGACATTTTATCGTTTAATTTCGGCTTGTTATCATCAATACCCTTTATATTACACAAAATGCAAGTGCTATGAACATTTATAACAGTTTTAAGATCGTTTACAGTTGTAATACCGTCGTTTATGTCTTTTATCTGCATATACATTTTTATCTACGTGTTACAACTCTATTCGACGTTTTATCGTTTTTTTCGGCTTTTGTTCATCAATACCCTTATATTACACGAAATGCAAGTCATTTGATCATCTATATCCGTTATAACGTCGTTTACAGTCGTTATGTCTTTTATCTGCATAAACTTATATAACTACATGAAACAGCATTATAAGACATATGATGGTTTACATGTGGCTCGTTATCTTCAATTCCATCATATTACACACAATACAAGTGCTATTTTCATTTATAACTGATATAAGGACGTTTACAGGCGTTCTATAATCGTTTATGTCTTTTATCTGCATATACGTTTGTATATAAATGTTACAACTACATACGACATTTTATCGTTTCATTTCGGCTTGTTATCATCAATACCCTTTATATTACACAAAATGCAAGTTCTTTGATCATCTATACCCGTTATAACGTCGTTTACAGTCGATATAGTGTCGTTTATGTCTTTTATCTGCATAAACTTTTATAACTAAATGTAACAGCATTATACGACATATGATTGTTTACATGCGGCTTGTTATCGTCAATTCCATCATATGACACACAATACAAGTGCTATTTTCATTTATAACAGTTATAAGGACGTTTACAGTCGTTCTATAATCGTTTATGTCTTTTAACTGCATATACATATGTATCTAAATGTTACAACTATATACGACATTTTATCGTTTAATTTCGGCTTGTTATCATCAATACCCTTTATATTACACAAAATGCAAGTCCTTTGATCATCTATACCCGTTATATCGTCGTTTACAGTCGATATATTGTCGTTTATGTCTTTTATCTGCATAAACTTTTATAACTAAATGTAACTGCATTATACGACATATGATTGTTTACATGCGGCTTGTTATCGTCAATTCCATCATATGACACACAATACAAGTGCTATTTTCATTTATAACAGTTATAAGGACGATTTCAGTCGTTCTATAATCGTTTATGTCTTTTATCTGCGTATACGTTTGTATCTAAATGTTACAACTATATACGACATTTTATCGTTTAATTTCGGCTTGTTATCATCAATACCCTTTATATTACACAAAATGCAAGTCCTTTGATCATCTATACCCGTTATAACGTCGATTACAGTCGATATATTGTCGTTTTTGTCTTTTATCTGCATAAACTTTTATAACTAAATGTAAACAGCATTATACGACATATGATTGTTTACATGCGGCTTGTTATCGTCAATAACATCATATGACACACAATACAAGTGCTATTTTCATGTAATACAGTTATAAGGACGTTTACAGTCGTTCTATAATCGTTTATGTCTTTTAACTGCATATTCATTTGTATCTAATGTTACAACTATATACGACATTTTATCGTTTAATTTCGGCTTGTTATCATCAAAACCTTTATATTACACAAAATGCAAGTCCTTTGATCATCTATACCCGTTATAACGTCGATTACAGTCGATATATTGTCGTTTATGTCTTTTATCTGCATATACGTTTGTATCTAAATGTTACAACTATATACGACATTTATCGTTTTAATTTCGGCATGTTATCATCAATACCCTTTATATTACACAAAATGCAAGTCCTTTGATCATCTATACCCGTTATAACGTCGATTACAGTCGATATATTGTCGTTTATGTCTTTTATCTGCATAAACTTTATAACTAAATGTAACAGCATTATACGACATATGATTGTTTACATGCGGCTTGTTATCGTCAATAACATCATATGACACACAATACAAGTGCTATTTTCATTTATAACAGTTATAAGGACGTTTACAGTCGTTCTATAATCGTTTATGACTTTTAACTGCATATACATTTGTATCTAAATGTTACAACTATATACGACATTTTATCGTTTTAATTTCGGCTTGTTATCATCAATACCCTTTATATTACACAAAATGCAAGTGCTATGAACATTTATAACAGTTTTATGATCGTTTACAGTTGTAATACCGTCGTTTATGTCTTTTATCTGCAAATACATTTTTATCTACGTGTTACATCTCTATACGACGTTTTATCGTTTTTTTCGACTTTGTTCATCAATACCATTCATATTACACAAAATGAAAGTCATTTGATCATCTATACCCCGTTATAACGTCGTTTACAGTCGATATATTGTCGTTTATGTCTTTTATCTGCATAAACTTTTATAACTAAGTGTAACAGCTTTATACGACATATGATTGTTTACATGCGGCTTGTTATCGTCAATTCCATCATATGACACACAATACAAGTGCTATTTTCATTTATAACAGTTATAAGGACGTTTACAGTCGTTCTATAATCGTTTATGTCTTTTAACTGCATATACATATGTATCTAAATGTTACAACAACATACGACATTTTATCGTTTAATTTCGGCTTGTTATCATCAATACCCTTTATATTACACAAAATGCAACTCCTTTGATCATCTATACCCGTTATAACGTCGTTTACAGTCGATATATTGTCGTTTATGTCTTTTATCTGCATAAACTTTTATAACTAAATGTAACTGCATTATACGACATATGATTGTTTACATGCGGCTTGTCATCGTCAATTCCATCATATGACACACAATACAAGTGCTATTTTCATTTATACAGTATAAGGACGTTTACAGTCGTTCTATAATTGTTTGTGTCTTTTATCTGCATATACGTTTGTATCTAAGTGTACAACTATATACGACATTTTATCGTTTAATTTCGGCTTGTTATCATCAATACCCTTTATATTACACAAAATGCCTGTCCTTTGATCATCTATATCCGTTATAACGTCGTGTACAGTCGTTTACGTCTTTTATCTGCATAAACTTTATAACTACATGTAACAGCATTATACGACATATGATGGTTTTGCATATGGATCGTTATCTTCAATATCCATCATATTACACACAATACAAGAGCTATTTTCATTTATAACTGATATAAGGACGTTTACAGTCGTTCTATAAACGTTTATGTCTTTTATCTGCATATACGTTTGTATCTAAATGTTACAACTATATACGACATTTTGTCGTTTAATTTCGGCTTGTTATCATCAATACCCTTTATATTACACAAAATGCAAGTCCTTTGATCATCTATACCCGTTATAACGTCGATTACAGTCGATATATTGTCGTTTATGTCTTTTATCTGCATAAACTTTTTTAACTAAATGTAACAGCATTATACGACATATGATTGTTTACAGGCGGCTTGATATCGTCAATTCCATCATATTACACACAACGCAAGTGCTGTTTTCATTTATAACAGTTATAAGGACGTTTTCAGTCGTTCTGTAATCGTTTATGTCTTTTATCTGCGTATACGGTTTGTATCTAAATGTTACAACTATATACGACATTTTATCGTTTAATTTCGGCTTGTTATCATCAATACCCTTTATATTACACAAAATGCAAGTCCTTTGATCATCTATACCCGTTATAACGTCGATTACAGTCGATATATTGTCGTTTATGTCTTTTATATGCATAAACTTTTATAACTAATGTAACAGCATTATACGACATATGATTGTTTACATGCGGCTTGATATCGTCAATTCCATCATATGACACACAACGCAAGTGCTATTTTCATTTATAACAGTTATAAGGACGTTTACAGTCGTTCTATAATCGTTTATGTCTTTTATCTGCGTATACGTTTGTATCTAAATGTTACAACTATATACGACATTTTATCGTTTAATTTCGGCTTGTTATCATCAATACCCTTCATATTACACAAAATGCAAGTCCGTTGATCATCTATACCCGTTATAACGTCGTTTACAGTCGATATATTGTCGTTTATGTCTTTTATCTGCATAAACTTTTATAACTAAATGTAACAGCATTACACGACATATGATTGTTTACATGCGGCTTGTTATCGTCAATTCCATCATATGACACACAATACAAGTGCTATTTTCATTTATAACAGTTATAAGGACGTTTACAGTCGTTCTATAATCGTTTATGTCTTTTATCTGCATATACGTTTGTATCTAAATGTTACAACTATATACGACATTTTATCGTTTAATTTCGGCTTGTTATCATCAATACCCTTTATATTACACAAAATGCAAGTGCTATGAACATTTATAACAGTTTTAAGATCGTTTACAGTTGTAATACCGTCGTTTATGTCTTTTATCTGCATATACATTTTTATCTACGTGTTACAACTCTATTCGACGTTTTATCGTTTTTTTTCGGCTTTTTGTTCATCAATACCCTTATATTACACGAAATGCAAGTCATTTGATCATCTATATCCGTTATAACGTCATTTACAGTCGTTTATGTCTTTTATCTGCATAAACTTATATAACTACATGAAACAGCATTATAAGACATATGATGGTTTACATGTGGCTCGTTATCTTCAATATCCATCATAATTACAACACAATACAAGTGCTATTTTCATTTATAACTGATATAAGGACGTTTACAGGCGTTCTATAATCGTTTATGTCTTTTATCTGCATATACGTTTGTATATAAATGTTACAACTACATACGACATTTTATCGTTTCATTTCGGCTTGTTATCATCAATACCCTTTATATTACACAAAATGCAAGTTCTTTGATCATCTATACCCGTTATAACGTCGTTTACAGTCGATATATTGTCGTTTATGTCTTTAATCTGCATAAACTTTTATAACTAAATGTAACAGCATTATACGACATATGATTGTTTACATGCGGCTTGTTATCGTCAATTCCATCATATGACACACAATACAAGTGCTATTTTCATTTATAACAGTTATAAGGACGTTACAGTCGTTCTATAATCGTTTATGTCTTTTAACTGCATATATACATATGTATCTAATTGTTACAACTATATACGACATTTTATCGTTTAATTTCGGCTTGTTATCATCAATACCCTTTATATTACACAAAATGCAAGTCCTTTGATCATCTATACCCGTTATATCGTCGTTTACAGTCGATATATTGTCGTTTATGTCTTTTATCTGCATAAACTTTTATAACTAAATGTAACTGCATTATACGACATATGATTGTTTACATGCGGCTTGTTATCGTCAATTCCATCATATGACACACAATACAAGTGCTATTTTCATTTATAACAGTTATAAGGACGATTTCAGTCGTTCTATAATCGTTTATGTCTTTTATCTGCGTATACGTTTGTATCTAAATGTTACAACTATATACGACATTTTATCGTTTAATTTCGGCTTGTTATCATCAATACCCTTTATATTACACAAAATGCAAGTCCTTTGATCATCTATACCCGTTATAACGTCGATTACAGTCGATATATTGTCGTTTATGTCTTTTATCTGCATAACTTTTATAACTAAATGTAACAGCATTATACGACATATGATTGTTTACATGCGGCTTGTTATCGTCAATAACATCATATGACACACAATACAAGTGCTATTTTCATGTAATACAGTTATAAGGACGTTTACAGTCGTTCTATAATCGTTTATGTCTTTTAACTGCATATTCATTTGTATCTAAATGTTACAACTATATACGACCATTTTATCGTTTAATTTCGGCTTGTTATCATCAAAACCCTTTATATTACACAAAATGCAAGTCCTTTGATCATCTATACCCGTTATAACGTCGATTACAGTCGATATATTGTCGTTTATGTCTTTTATCTGCTTATACGTTTGTATCTAAATGTTACAACTATATACGACATTTTATCGTTTAATTTCGGCTTGTTATCATCAATACCCTTTATATTACACAAAATGCAAGTCCTTTGATCATCTATACCCGTTATAACGTCGATTACAGTCGATATATTGTCGTTTATGTCTTTTATCTGCATAAACTTTTATAACTAAATGTAACAGCATTATACGACATATGATTGTTTACATGCGGCTTGTTATCGTCAATAACATCATATGACACACAATACAAGTGCTATTTTCATTTATAACAGTTATAAGGACGTTTACAGTCGTTCTATAATCGTTTATGTCTTTTAACTGCATATACATTTGTATCTAAATGTTACAACTATATACGACATTTTATCGTTTAATTTCGGCTTGAGATCATCAAAACCCTTTATATTACACAAACTGCAAGTCCTTTGATCATCTATACCCGTTATAACGTCGATTACGAGTCGATATATTGTCGTTTATGTCTTTTATCTGCATATACGTTTGTATCTAAATGTTACAAGAATATACGACATTTTATCGTTTATTTCGGCATGTTATCATCAATACCCTTTATATTACACAAAATGCAAAGTCCTTTGATCATCTATACCCGTTATAACGTCGATTAGAGTCGATATATTGTCGTTTATGTCTTTTATCTGCATAAACTTTTATAACTAAATGTAACAGCATTATACGACATATGATTGTTTACATGCGGCTTGTTATCGTCAATAACATCATATGACACACAATACAAGTGCTATTTTCATGTAATACAGTTATAAGGACGTTTACAGTCGTTCTATAATCGTTTATGTCTTTTAACTGCATATTCATTTGTATCTAAATGTTACAACTATATACGACATTTTTATCGTTTAATTTCGGCTTGATATCATCAAAACCCTTTATATTACACCAAACTGCAAGTCCTTTGATCATCTATACCCGTTATTACGTCGATTACAGTCGATATATTGTCGTTTATGTCTTTTATCTGCATATACGTTTGTATCTAAATGTTACAAGAATATACGACATTTATCGTTTAATTTCGGCATGTTATCATCAATACCCTTTATATTACACAAAATGCAAGTCCTTTGATCATCTATACCCGTTATAACGTCGATTACAGTCGATATATTGTCGTTTATGTCTTTTATCTGCATAAACTTTTATAACTAAATGTAACAGCATTATACGACATATGATTGTTTACATGCGGCTTGTTATCGTCAATTACATCATATGACACACAATACAAGTGCTATTTTCATTTATAACAGTTATAAGGACGTTTACAGTCGTTCTATAATCGTTTATGTCTTTTAACTGCATTATACATTTGTATCCTAAATGTTACAACTATATACGACATTTTATCGTTTAATTTCGGCTTGTTATCATCAGTACCCTTTATATTACACAAAATGCAAGTGCTATGAACATTTATAACAGTTTTATGATCGTTTACAGTTGTAATACCGTCGTTTATGTCTTTTATCTGCAAATACATTTTTATATACGTGTTACATCTCTATAAGACGTTTTATCGTTTTTTTCGACTTTTGTTCATCAATACCATTCATATTACACAAAATGAAAGTCATTTGATCATCTATATCCGTTATAACGTCGTTTACAGTCGTTTATGTCTTTTATCTGCAAAAACTTTTATAACTACATGTAACAGCATTATACGACATATGATGGTTTACATGTGGCTCGTTACCTTCAATATCCATCATATTACATACAATACAAGTGCTATTTTCATTTATACTGATACAAGGACGTTTACAGTCGATCTATAATCGTTATGTCTTTTATCTGCAGATACGTTTGTATCTAAATGTTACAAGTATATACGACATTTTATCGTTTAATATCGGCTTGTTATCATCAATACCCTTTATATTACAGAAAAATGCAAGTCCTTTGATCACCTATACCCGTTATAACGTCGTTTACAGTTTATATATTGTCGTTTATGTCTTTTATCTGCATAAACTTTTATAACTAAATGTAACTGCATTATACGACATATGATTGTTTACATGCGGCTTGTTATCGTCAATTCCATCATATGACACACAATACAAGTGCTATTTTCATTTATAACAGTTATAAGGACGATTTCAGTCGTTCTATAATCGTTTATGTCTTTTATCTGCGTATACGTTTGTATCTAAATGTTACAACTATATACGACATTTTATCGTTTAATTTCGGCTTGTTATCATCAATACCCTTTATATTACACAAAATGCAAGTCCTTTGATCATCTATACCCGTTATAACGTCGATTACAGTCGATATATTGTCGTTTATGTCTTTTATCTGCATAAACTTTTATAACTAAATGTAAAAGCATTATACGACATATGATTGTTTACATGCGGCTTGTTATCGTCAATAACATCATATGACACACAATACAAGTGCTATTTTCATTTAATACAGTTATAAGGACGTTTACAGTCGTTCTATATCGTTTATGTCTTTTAACTGCATATTCATTTGTATCTAATTGTTACAACTATATACGACATTTTATCGTTTAATTTCGGCTTGATATCATCAAAACCCTTTATATTACACAAAATGCAAATCCTTTGATCATCTATACCCGTTATAACGTCGATTACAGTCGATATATTGTCGTTTATGTCTTTTATCTGCATATACGTTTGTATCTAAATGTTACAACTATATACGACATTTTATCGTTTAATTTCGGCTTGTTATCATCAATACCCTTTATATTACACAAAATGCAAGTCCTTTGATCATCTATACCCGTTATAACGTCGATTACAGTCGATATATTGTCGTTTATGTCTTTTATCTGCATAAACTTTTATAACTAAATGTAACAGCATTATACGACATATGATTGTTTACATGCGGCTTGTTATCGTCAATAACATCATATGACACACAATACAAGTGCTATTTTCATTTATAACAGTTATAAGGACGTTTACAGTCGTTCTATAATCGTTTATGTCTTTTAACTGCATATACATTTGTATCTAAATGTTACAACTATATACGACATTTTATCGTTTAATTTCGGCTTGTTATCATCAATACCCTGTATATTACACAAAATGCAAGTGCTATGAACATTTATAACAGTTTTAAGATCGTTTACAGTTGTAATACCGTCGTTTATGTCTTTTATCTGCATATACATTTTTATCTACGTGTTACATCTCTATACGACGTTTTATCGTTTTTTTCGGCTTTTGTTCATCAATACCATTCATATTACACAAAATGAAAGTCATTTGATCATCTATACCCGTTATAACGTCGTTTACAGTCGATATATTGTCGTTTATGTCTTTTATCTGCATAAACTTTTATAACTAAATGTAACAGCATTATACGACATATGATTGTTTACATGCGGCTTGTTATCGTCAATTCCATCATATGACACACAATACAAGTGCTATTTTCATTTATAACAGTTATAAGGACGTTTACAGTCGTTCTATAATCGTTTATGGCTTTAACTGCATATACATATGTATCTAAATGTTACAACAACATACGTCATTTTATCGTTTAATTTTCGGCTTGTTATCATCAATACCCTTTATATTACACAAAATGCAACTCCTTTGATCATCTATACCCGTTATAACGTCGTTTACAGTCGATATATTGTCGTTTATGTCTTTTATCTGCATAAACTTTTATAACTAAATGTAACTGCATTATACGACATATGATTGTTTACATGCGGCTTGTTATCGTCAATTCCATCATATGACACACAATACAAGTGCTATTTTCATTTATAACCAGTTATAAGGACGTTTACAGTCGTTCTATAATTGTTTGTGTCTTTTATCTGCATATACGTTTGTATCTAAGTGTTACAACTATATACGACATTTTATCGTTTAATTTCGGCTTGTTATCATCAATACCCTTTATATTACACAAAATGCCTGTCCTTTGATCATCTATATCCGTTATAACGTCGTTTACAGTCGTTTACGTCTTTTATCTGCATAAACTTTATAACTACATGTAACAGCATTATACGACATATGATGGTTTTGCATATGGATCGTTATCTTCAATATCCATCATATTACACACAATACAAGAGCTATTTTCATTTATAACTGATATAAGACGTTTACAGTCGTTCTATAATCGTTTATGTCTTTTATCTGCATATACGTTTGTATCTAAATGTTACAACTATATACGACATTTTGTCGTTTAATTTCGGCTTGTTATCATCATACCCTTTATATTACACAAAATGCAAGTCCTTGATCATCTATACCCGTTATAACGTCGATTACAGTCGATATATTGTCGTTTATGTCTTTTATCTGCATAAACTTTTTTAACTAAATGTAATAGCATTATACGACATATGATTGTTTACAGGCGGCTTGATATCGTCAATTCCATCATATTACACACAACGCAAGTGCTGTTTTCATTTATAACAGTTATAAGGACGTTTTCAGTCGTTCTGTAATCGTTTATGTCTTTTATCTGCATATACGTTATCTAAATGTTACAACTATATACGACATTTTATCGTTTAATTTCGGCTTGTTATCATCAATACCCTTTATATTACACAAAATGCAAGTCCTTTGATCATCTATACCCGTTATAACGTCGATTACAGTCGATATATTGTCGTTTATGTCTTTTATATGCATAAACTTTTATAACTAAATGTAACAGCATTATACGACATATGATTGTTTACATGCGGCTTGATATCGTCAATTCCATCATATGACACACAACGCAAGTGCTATTTTCATTTATAACAGTTATAAGGACGTTTACAGTCGTTCTATAATCGTTTATGTCTTTTATCTGCGTATACGTTTGTATCTAAATGTTACAACTATATACGACATTTTATCGTTTAATTTCGGCTTGTTATCATCAATACCCTTCATATTACACAAAATGCAAGTCCGTTGATCATCTATACCCGTTATAACGTCGTTTACAGTCGATATATTGTCGTTTATGTCTTTTATCTGCATAAACTTTTATAACTAAATGTAACAGCATTATACGACATATGATTGTTTACATGCGGCTTGTTATCGTCAATTCCATCATATGACACACAATACAAGTGCTATTTTCATTTATAACAGTTATAAGGACGTTTACAGTCGTTCTATAATCGTTTATGTCTTTTATCTGCATATACGTTTGTATCTAAATGTTACAACTATATACGACATTTTATCGTTTAATTTCGGCTTGTTATCATCAATACCCTTTATATTACACAAAATGCAAGTGCTATGAACATTTATAACAGTTTTAAGATCGTTTACAGTTGTAATACCGTCGTTTATGTCTTTTATCTGCATATACATTTTTATCTACGTGTTACAACTCTATTCGACGTTTTATCGTTTTTTTCGGCTTTTGTTCATCAATACCCTTATATTACACGAAATGCAAGTCATTTGATCATCTATATCCGTTATAACGTCGTTTACAGTCGTTTATGTCTTTTATCTGCATAAACTTATATAACTACATGAAACAGCATTATAAGACATATGATGGTTTACATGTGGCTCGTTATCTTCAATATCCATCATATTACACACAATACAAGTGCTATTTTCATTTATAACTGATATAAGGACGTTTACAGGCGTTCTATAATCGTTTATGTCTTTTATCTGCATATACGTTTGTATATAAATGTTACAACTATATACGACATTTTATCGTTTCATTTCGGCTTGTTATCATCAATACCCTTTATATTACACAAAATGCAAGTTCTTTGATCATCTATACCCGTTATAACGTCGTTTACAGTCGATATATTGTCGTTTATGTCTTTTATCTGCATAAACTTTTATAACTAAGTGTAACAGCATTATACGACATATGATTGTTTACATGCGGCTTGTTATCGTCAATTCCATCATATGACACACAATACAAGTGCTATTTTCATTTATAACAGTTATAAGGACGTTTACAGTCGTTCTATAATCGTTTATGTCTTTTAACTGCATATACATATGTATCTAAATGTTACAACTATATACGACATTTTATCGTTTAATTTCGGCTTGTTATCATCAATACCCTTTATATTACACAAAATGCAAGTCCTTTGATCATCTATACCCGTTATATCGTCGTTTACAGTCGATATATTGTCGTTTATGTCTTTTATCTGCATAAACTTTTATAACTAAATGTAACTGCATTATACGACATATGATTGTTTACATGCGGCTTGTTATCGTCAATTCCATCATATGACACACAATACAAGTGCTATTTTCATTTATAACAGTTATAAGGACGATTTCAGTCGTTCTATAATCGTTTATGTCTTTTATCTGCATATACGTTTGTATCTAAATGTTACAACTATATACGACATTTTATCGTTTAATTTCGGCTTGTTATCATCAATACCCTTTATATTACACAAAATGCAAGTCCTTTGATCATCTATACCCGTTATAACGTCGATTACAGTCGATATATTGTCGTTTATGTCTTTTATCTGCATAAACTTTTATAACTAAATGTAACAGCATTATACGACATATGATTGTTTACATGCGGCTTGTTATCGTCAATAACATCATATGACACACAATACAAGTGCTATTTTCATTTAATACAGTTATAAGGACGTTTACAGTCGTTCTATAATCGTTTATGTCTTTTAACTGCATATTCATTTGTATCTAAATGTTACAACTATATACGACATTTTATCGTTTAATTTCGGCTTGATATCACCAATACCCTTTATATTACACAAAATGCAAGTCCTTTGATCATCTATACCCGTTATAAACGTCGTTTACAGTCGATATATTGTCGTTTATGTCTTTTATCTGCATATACGTTTGTATCTAAATGTTACAACTATATACGACATTTTATCGTTTAATTTCGGCATGTTATCATCAATACCCTTTATATTACACAAAATGCAAGTCCTTTGATCATCTATACCCGTTATAACGTCGATTACAGTCGATATATTGTCGTTTATGTCTTTTATCTGCATAAACTTTTATAACTAAATGTAACAGCATTATACGACATATGATTGTTTACATGCGGCTTGTTATCGTCAATTACATCATATGACACACAATACAAGTGCTATTTTCATTTATAACAGTTATAAGGACGTTTACAGTCGTTCTATAATCGTTTATGTCTTTTAACTGCATATACATTTGTATCTAAATGTTACAACTATATACGACATTTTATCGTTTAATTTCGGCTTGTTATCATCAATACCCTTTATATTACACAAAATGCAAGTGCTATGAACATTTATAACAGTTTTATGATCGTTTACAGTTGTAATACCGTCGTTTATGTCTTTTATCTGCAAATACATTTTTATCTACGTGTTACATCTCTATACGACGTTTTATCGTTTTTTTCGACTTTTGTTCATCAATACCATTCATATTACACAAAATGAAAGTCATTTGATCATCTATATCCGTTATAACGTCGTTTACAGTCGTTTATGTCTTTTATCTGCAAAAACTTTTATAACTACATGTAACAGCATTATACGACATATGATGGTTTACATGTGGCTCGTTATCTTCAATATCCATCATATTACATACAATACAAGTGCTATTTTCATTTATAACTGATACAAGGACGTTTACAGTCGTTCTATAATCGTTTATGTCTTTTATCTGCATATACGTTTGTATCTAAATGTTACAAGTATATACGACATTTTATCGTTTAATATCGGCTTGTTATCATCAATACCCTTTATATTACAGAAAATGCAAGTCCTTTGATCACCTATACCCGTTATAACGTCGTTTACAGTTGATATATTGTCGTTTATGTCTTTTATCTGCATAAACTTTTATAACTAAATGTAACTGCATTATACGACATATGATTGTTTACATGCGGCTTGTTATCGTCAATTCCATCATATGACACACAATACAAGTGCTATTTTCATTTATAACAGTTATAAGGACGTTTACAGTCGTTCTATAATCGTTTATGTCTTTTAACTGCATATACATTTGTATCTAAATGTTACAACTATATACGACATTTTATCGTTTAATTTCGGCTTGTTATCATCAATACTCTTTATATTACACAAAATGGAAGTGCTATGAACATTTATAACAGTTTTAAGATCGTTTACAGTTGTAATACCGTCGTTTATGTCTTTTATCTGCATATACATTTTTATCTACGTGTTACATCTCTATACGACGTTTTATCGTTTTTTTCGGCTTGTGTTCATCAATACCCTTCATATAACACAAAATGAAAGTCATTTGATCATCTATATCCTTTATAACGTCGTTTACAGTCGTTTATGTCTTTTATCTGCATAAACTTTTATAACTACATGTAAGAGCATTATACGACATATGATGGTTTACATGTGGCTCGTTATCTTCAATATCCATCATATTACATACAATACAAGTGCTATTTTCATTTATAACTGATATAAGGACGTTTACAGTCGTTCTATAATCGTTTATGTCTTTTATCTGCATATACGTTTGTATCTAAATGTTACAAGTATATACGACATTTTATCGTTTAATATCGGCTTGTTATCATCAATACCCTTTATATTACACAAAATGCAAGTCCTTTGTTCATCTATACCAGTTATAACGTCGTTTACAGTCGATATATTGTCGTTTATGACTTTTCTCTGCATAAACTTTTATAACTAAATGTAACAGCATTATACGACATATGATTGTTTACATGCGGCTTGTTATCGTCAATTCCATCATATGACACACAATACAAGTGCTATTTTCATTTATAAATGATATAAGGACGTTTACAGTCGTTCTATAATCGTTTATGTCTTTTATCTGCATATACGTTTGTATCTAAATGTTACAACTATATACGACTTTTTATCGTTTAATTTCGGCTTGTTATCAACAATACCCTTTATAATACACAAAATGCAAGTCCTTTGATCATCTATACCCGTTATAACGTCGCTTACAGTCGATATATTGTCGTTTATGTCTTTTATCTGCATAAACATTTATAACTACATGTAACAGCATTATAGGACGTGTGATGGTTTACATGTGGCTCGTTATCTTCAATATCCATCATATTACACACAATACAAGTGCTATTTTCATTTATAACTGATATAAGGACGTTTACAGTCGTTCTATAATCGTTTATGTCTTTTATCTGCATATACATTTTTATCTACGTGTTACAACTGAATACGACGTTTTATCGTTTAATTTCGGCTTGTTATCATCAATACCCTTTATATTACACAAAATGCAAGTGCTATGAACATTTATAACAGTTTTTAGATCGTTTACAGTCGTAATACCGTCGTCTATGTCTTTTATCTGCATATACATTTTTATCTACGTGTTACAACTCTATACGACGTTTTATCGTTTTTTTCGGCTTTTGTTCATCAATACCCTTCGTATTACACAAAATGCAAGTCATTTGATCATCTATATCCGTTATAACGTCGTTTACAGTCGTTTATGACTTTTATCTGCATAAACTTTTATAACTACATGTAACAGTATTATACGACATATGATTCTTTACATGCGGCTTGTTATCGTCTATTCCCTCATATGACACACAATACAAGTGCTATTTTCATTTATAACAGTTATAAGGACGTTTACAGTCGTTCTATAATCGTTTATGTCTTTTATCTGCATATACGTTTGTATCTAAAAGTTACAACTATATACGACATTTTATCGTTTAATTTCGGCTTGTTATCATCAATACCCTTTATATTACACAAAATGCAAGTACATTGATCATCTATACCCGTTATAACGTCGTTTACAGTCGATATATTGTCGTTTATGTCTTTTATCTGCATAAACTTTTATAACTACATGTAACAGCATTATACGACATACGATGGTTTACATGTGGCTCGTTATCTTCAATATGCAGCATATTACACACAATACAAGTGCTATTTTCATTTATAACTGATATAAGGACCTTTACAGTCGATCTATAATCGTTTATGTCTTTTATCTGCATATACGTTTGTATCTAAATGTTACAACTATATACGACATTTTATCCTTTAATTTCGGCTTGTTATCATCAATACACTTTATAATACACAAAATGCAAGTCCTTTGATCATCTATACCCGTTATAACATCGTTTACAGTCGATATATTGTCGTTTATGTCTTTTATCTGCATAAACATTTATAACTACATGTAACAGCATTATACGACATATGATGGTTTACATGTGGCTCGTTATCTTCAATATCCATCATATTACACACAATACAAGTGCTATTTTCATTTATAATTGATATGAGGACGTTCACAGTCGTTCTATATTCGTTTATGTCTTTTATCTGCATATACGTTTGTATCTAAATGTTACAACTACATACGACATTTTATCGTTTAATTTCGGCTTGTTATCATCAATACCCTTTATAATACACAAAATGCAAGTCCTTTGATCATCTATACCCGTTATAACGTCGTTTACAGTCGATATATTGTCGTTTCTGTCTTTTATCTGCATAAACATTTATAACTAAATGTAACAGCATTATACGACATATGATTGTTTACATGCGGCTTGTTATCGTCAATTCCATCATATGACCCACAATACAAGTGCTATTTTCATTTATAACAGTTATAAGGACGTTTACAGTCGTTCTATAATCGTTTATGTCTTTTAACTGCATATACATTTGTATCTAAATGTTACAACTATATACGACATTTTATCGTTTAATTTCGGCTTGTTATCATCAATACCCTTTATATTACACAAAATGCAAGTGCTATGAACATTTATAACAGTTTTTAGATCGTTTACAGTCGTAATACCGTCGTTTATGTCTTTTATCTGCATATACATTTTTATCTACGTGTTACAACTCTATGCGACGTTTTATCGTTTTTTTCGGCTTTTGTTCATCAATACCCTTCATATTACACAAAATGCAAGTCATTTGATCATCTATATCCGTTATAACGCCGTTTACAGTCGTTTATGACTTTTATCTGCATAAACTTTTATAACTAAATGTAACAGCATTATACGACATATGATTGTTTACATGCGGCTTGTTATCGTCAATTCCATCATATGACACACAATACAGGTGCTATTTTCATTTATAACTGTTATAAGGACGTTTACAGTCGTTCTATAATCGTTTATGTCTTTTATCTGCATATACGTTTGTATCTAAAAGTTACAACTATACACGACATTTTATCGTTTAATTTCGGCTTGTTATCATCAATACCCTTTATATTACACAAAATGCAAGTCCTTTGATCATCTATACCCGTTATAACGTCGTTTACAGTCGATATATTGTCGTTTATGTCTTTTATCTGCATAAACTTTTATAACTACATGTAACAGTATTATACGACATATGATGGTTTACATGTGGCTCGGTATCTTCAATATCCATCATATTACACACAATACAAGTGCTATTTTCATTTATAACAGTTATAAGGACGTTTACAGTCGTTCTATAATCGTTTATGTCTTTTAACTGCATATACATTTGTATCTAAATGTTACAACTATATACGACATTTTATCGTTTAATTTCGGCTTGTTATCATCAATACCCTTTATATTACACAAACTGCAAGTCCTTTGATCATCTATCCCCGTTATAACGTCGTTTACAGTCGATATATTGTCGTTTATGTCTTTTATCTGCATGAACTTTTATAACTAAGTGTAACAGCATTATACGACATATGATTGTTTACATGCGGCTTGTTATCGTCAATTCCATCATATGACACACAATACAAGTGCTATTTTCATTTATGACAGTTATAAGGACGTTTACAGTCGTTCTATAATCGTTTATGTCTTTTAACTGCACATACATTTGTATCTAAATGTTACAACTATATACGACATTTTATCGTTTAATTTCGACTTGTTATCATCAATACCCTTTATATTACACAAAATGCAAGTCCTTTGATCATCTATACCCGTTATAACGTCGTTTACAGTCGATATATTGTCGTTTATGTCTTTTATCTGTGTTGAATATGCTTTTATCTCTGCCTTATCCGCTGCGAAACTACTCCTCCTAGTAAATGGCCTTTGGGCCGCGTAATTCAAACATATCCCGGAGCAGACGGCTACGTACGTGTTGCCGATATGAAAACTGCTCGTTCTATTCTGAAACGTCCCATCGCGAAACTTGTATTACTTCCTATGCGTACTAACGAGTCTTAACTAATTGTTACCTCTTTATTCGTCGACCGACGAAGGCGGGCGGAATGTTGAGGATTCTCATATTCTTCACCTATCTTTTCCTTTTCTTTCCTTTCTCTTTAAATTCCCGTCTCTACTTTGCTTAATCCTCTCCTTTTTCCCATCGACCGGCTGGTTTCAAATCAGCTGTTCGATGTTGTCGCTCTTTCTCTTTCTACCTCTATTGCCTGCCGCTCTCATGTTTACCTACCGTTAATTTCTCTTTCTCTCTCTCTCTCTTATCTGTCTCATCTAATTTCCGTTCTCTTTCTATCTTCCTCCTTACCTTGTCACCGATCATGTACCCTCTTTTAAATATTCTTCCCTACCGGTCCCTAATCCCCACCTACTTCCTATCTCCTAAATCAACAAAAGTCATCGCTTTCTCGTCCTCTGCCTCATTTCGCTGTATTTCGCAAACGCTAAAACTCGTAACTCGCTTCATTTCATTATTCGCCACTTGCGAATCCTTTCCGAATACTGTAAATTCGCGCACTTCGCGATTCTTTAGTTTACGACGCTTTGTTAGAATAATTGTTGTACAATTCAGCGGTGTTGGCTGTGGTTTAATTTTGTCTGGTGTATGTGAAATAAATTATTGTTCAAAACATTTTGGTCCTTCGAGCCGGATAAAGGATACTGGATACTGGATTAAGGGTACTTGATTAAACCGATTTTCTGTCGGATAATTAGTGATTTACTGTGGATCTCCGCGAGTGATTCCTAAATTTGTGTGTGACAATCTCTAGTGGTTTAAACTTTGTGTCGCTACGGACCGTTACAACTATGTCTACTCCAGAAGCCAAAGTGCTCGAACAAGCCGACCTTTACAGAAGCATTACGCGAGCTTACGTGAATTTAAAGAAATTGGGCGCTGCTAAGATTACCGAAGCTGTGGTGAAAACCCGTTTAAAGCATCTGGATGCTCAGTGGAATACTTTCCAAACCATCCATCGGTCTCTTCTCCCGCTCTCAGGTCAAGAGGCAGTTGCTGCTTATTTCAAACAGGATGTTTATCTAACGGTTGAAGAAGAGTATCTACAGGTAAGGGCGTCCTTTGCAACCGAATTGGACAAATTGCAAACATCGGAGCCCAAGTCGGAGGCTTCTCATTCAAATCAATCGCATAACGGTCAGCAATCTCGGCCAACCACCTTGCGGCAGATAGATTTACCGACCTTTACGGGTAACTACCGCGATTGGAGCCGATTTTCCGAACTCTTCACGGCGCTAGTGCTACAGGACTCTACCTTCTCCAAGATCGAGAAGCTCAATTACTTGATACGGCATCTCGTATCTATACCCGTTATAACGTCGTTTACAGTCGATATATTGTCGTTTATGTCTTTTATCTGCATAAACTTTTATAACTAAGTGTAACAGCATTATACGACATATGATTGTTTACATGCGGCTTGTCATCGTCAATTCCATCATATGACACACAATACAAGTGCTATTTTCATTCATAACAGTTATAAGGACGCTTACAGTCGTTCTATAATCGTTTATGTCTTTTAACTGCATATACATTTGTATCTAAATGTTACAACTATATACGACATTTTATCGTTTAATTTCGGCTTGTTATCATCAATAACCTATATATTACACAAAATGCAAGTGCTATGAACATTTATAACAGTTTTAAGATCGTTTACAGTTGTAATACCGTCGTTTATGTCTTTTATCTGCATATACATTTTTATCTACGTGTTACATCTCTATACGACGTTTTATCGTTTTTTTCGGCTTTTGTTCATCATTACCCTCCATATAACACAGAATGAAAGTCATTTGATCATCTATATCCGTTATAACGTCGTTTACAGTCGTTTATGTCTTTTATCTGCATAAACTTTTATAACTACATGTAACAGCATTATACGACATATGATGGTTTACATGTGGCTCGTTATCTTCAATATCCATCATATTACATACAATACAAGTGCTATTTTCATTTATAACTGATATAAGGACGTTTATAGTCGTTCTATAATCGTTTATGTCTTTTATCTGCATATACGTTTGTATCTAAATGTTACAAGTACATACCACATTTTATCGTTTAATTTCGGCTTGTTATCATCAATACCCTTTATATTACACAAAATGCAAGTCCTTTGATCATCTATACCCATTATAACGTCGTTTACAGTCGATATATTGTCGTTTATGTCTTTTATCTGCATAAACTTTTATAACTAAGTGTAACAGCATTATACGACATATGATTGTTTACATGCGGCTTGTTATCGTCAATTCCATCATATGACACACAATACAAGTGCTATTTTCATTTATAACAGTTATAAGGACGTTTACAGTCGTTCTATAATCGTTTATGGCTTTTAACTGCATATACATATGTATCTAAATGTTACAACAACATACGACATTTTATCGTTTAATTTCGGCTTGTTATCATCAATACCCTTTATATTACACAAAATGCAACTCCTTTGATAATCTATACCCGTTATAACGTCGTTTACAGTCGATATATTGTCGTTTATGTCTTTTATCTGCATAAACTTTTATAACTAAATGTAACTGCATTATACGACATATGATTGTTTACATGCGGCTTGTCATCGTCAATTCCATCATATGACACACAATACAAGTGCTATTTTCATTTATAACAGTTATAAGGACGTTTACAGTCGTTCTATAATTGTTTATGTCTTTTATCTGCATATACGTTTGTATCTAAGTGTTACAACTATATACGACATTTTATCGTTTAATTTCGGCTTGTTATCATCAATACCCTTTATATTACACAAAATGCCTGTCCTTTGATCATCTATATCCGTTATAACGTCGTTTACAGTCGTTTACGTCTTTTATCTGCATAAACTTTATAACTACATGTAACAGCATTATACGACATATGATGGTTTTGCATATGGATCGTTATCTTCAATATCCATCATATTACACACAATACAAGAGCTATTTTCATTTATAACTGATATAAGGACGTTTACAGTCGTTCTATAATCGTTTATGTCTTTTATCTGCATATACGTTTGTATCTAAATGTTACAACTATATACGACATTTTGTCGTTTAATTTCGGCTTGTTATCATCAATACCCTTTATATTACACAAAATGCAAGTCCTTTGATCATCTATACCCGTTATAACGTCGATTACAGTCGATATATTGTCGTTTATGTCTTTTATCTGCATAAAATTTTTTAACTAAATGTAATAGCATTATACGACATATGATTGTTTACAGGCGGCTTGATATCGTCAATTCCATCATATTACACACAACGCAAGTGCTGTTTTCATTTATAACAGTTATAAGGACGTTTTCAGTCGTTCTGTAATCGTTTATGTCTTTTATCTGCGTATACGTTTGTATCTAAATGTTACAACTATATACGACATTTTATCGTTTAATTTCGGCTTGTTATCATCAATACCCTTTATATTACACAAAATGCAAGTCCTTTGATCATCTATACCCGTTATAACGTCGATTACAGTCGATATATTGTCGTTTATGTCTTTTATATGCATAAACTTTTATAACTAAATGTAACAGCATTATACGACATATGATTGTTTACATGCGGCTTGATATCGTCAATTCCATCATATGACACACAACGCAAGTGCTATTTTCATTTATAACAGTTATAAGGACGTTTACAGTCGTTCTATAATCGTTTATGTCTTTTATCTGCGTATACGTTTGTATCTAAATGTTACAAATATACGACATTTTATCGTTTAATTTCGGCTTGTTATCATCAATACCCTTCATATTACACAAAATGCAAGTCCGTTGATCATCTATACCCGTTATAACGTCGTTTACAGTCGATATATTGTCGTTTACAGTCGATATATTGTCGTTTATGTCTTTTATCTGCATAAACTTTTATAACTAAGTGTAACAGCATTATACGACATATGATTGTTTACATGCGGCTTGTTATCGTCAATTCCATCATATGACACACAATACAAGTGCTATTTTCATTTATAACAGTTATAAGGTCGTTTACAGTCGTTCTATAATCGTTTATGTCTTTTAACTGCATATACATATGTATCTAAATGTTACAACTATATACGACATTTTATCGTTTAATTTCGGCTTGTTATCATCAATACCCTTTATATTACACAAAATGCAAGTCCTTTGATCATCTATACCCGTTATATCGTCGTTTACAGTCGATATATTGTCGTTTATGTCTTTTATCTGCATAAACTTTTATAACTAAATGTAACTGCATTATACGACATATGATTGTTTACATGCGGCTTGTTATCGTCAATTCCATCATATGACACACAATACAAGTGCTATTTTCATTTATAACAGTTATAAGGACGATTTCAGTCGTTCTATAATCGTTTATGTCTTTTATCTGCGTATACGTTTGTATCTAAATGTTACAACTATATACGACATTTTATCGTTTAATTTCGGCTTGTTATCATCAATACCCTTTATATTACACAAAATGCAAGTCCTTTGATCATCTATACCCGTTATAACGTCGATTACAGTCGATATATTGTCGTTTATGTCTTTTATCTGCATAAACTTTTATAACTAAATGTAACAGCATTATACGACATATGATTGTTTACATGCGGCTTGTTATCGTCAATAACATCATATGACACACAATACAAGTGCTATTTTCATTTAATACAGTTATAAGGACGTTTACAGTCGTTCTATAATCGTTTGTGTCTTTTAACTGCATATTCATTTGTATCTAAATGTTACAACTATATACGACATTTTATCGTTTTATTTCGGCTTGATATCATCAAAACCCTTTATATTACACAAAATGCAAGTCCTTTGATCATCTATACCCGTTATAACGTCGATTACAGTCGATATATTGTCGTTTATGTCTTTTATCTGCATATACGTTTGTATCTAAATGTTACAACTATATACGACATTTTATCGTTTAATTTCGGCATGTTATCATCAATACCCTTTATATTACACAAAATGCAAGTCCTTTGATCATCTATACCCGTTATAACGTCGATTACAGTCGATATATTGTCGTTTATGTCTTTTATCTGCATAAACTTTTATAACTAAATGTAACAGCATTATACGACATATGATTGTTTACATGCGGCTTGTTATCGTCAATAACATCATATGACACACAATTCAAGTGTTATTTTCATTTATAACAGTTATAAGGACGTTTACAGTCGTTCTATAATCGTTTATGTCTTTTAACTGCATATACATTTGTATCTAAATGTTACAACTATATACGACATTTTATCGTTTAATTTCGGCTTGTTATCATCAATACCCTTTATATTACACAAAATGCAAGTGCTATGAACATTTATAACAGTTTTATGATCGTTTACAGTTGTAATACCGTCGTTTATGTCTTTTATCTGCAAATACATTTTTATCTACGTGTTACATCTCTATACGACGTTTTATCGTTTTTTTCGGCTTTTGTTCATCAATACCATTCATATTACACAAAATGAAAGTCATTTGATCATCTATACCCGTTATAACGTCGTTTACAGTCGATATATTGTCGTTTATGTCTTTTATCTGCATAAACTTTTATAACTAAATGTAACAGCATTATACGACATATGATTGTTTACATGCGGCTTGTTATCGTCAATTCCATCATATGACACACAATACAAGTGCTATTTTCATTTATAACAGTTATAAGGACGTTTACAGTCGTTCTATAATCGTTTATGGCTTTTAACTGCATATACATGTGTATCTAAATGTTACAACAACATACGACATTTTATCGTTTAATTTCGGCTTGTTATCATCAATACCCTTTATATTACACAAAATGCAACTCCTTTGATCATCTATACCCGTTATAACGTCGTTTACAGTCGATATATTGTCGTTTATGTCTTTTATCTGCATAAACTTTTATAACTAAATGTAACTGCATTATACGACATATGATTGTTTACATGCGGCTTGTCATCGTCAATTCCATCATATGACACACAATACAAGTGCTATTTTCATTTATAACAGTTATAAGGACGTTTACAGTCGTTCTATAATTGTTTATGTCTTTTATCTGCATATACGTTTGTATCTAAGTATTACAACTATATACGACATTTTATCGTTTAATTTCGGCTTGTTATCATCAATACCCTTTATATTACACAAAATGCCTGTCCTTTGATCATCTATATCCGTTATAACGTCGTTTACAGTCGTTTACGTCTTTTATCTGCATAAACTTTATAACTACATGTAACAGCATTATACGACATATGATGGTTTTGCATATGGATCGTTATCTTCAATATCCATCATATTACACACAATACAAGAGCTATTTTCATTTATAACTGATATAAGGACGTTTACAGTCGTTCTATAATCGTTTATGTCTTTTATCTGCGTATACGTTTGTATCTAAATGTTACAACTATATACGACATTTTATCGTTTAATTTCGGCTTGTTATCATCAATACCGTTCATATTACACAAAATGCAAGTCCGTTGATCATCTATACCCGTTATAACGTCGTTTACAGTCGATATATTGTCGTTTATGTCTTTTATCTGCATAAACTTTTATAACTAAGTGTAACAGCATTATACGACATATGATTGTTTACATGCGGCTTGTTATCGTCAATTCCATCATATGACACACAATACAAGTGCTATTTTCATTTATAACAGTTATAAGGACGTTTACAGTCGTTCTATAATCGTTTATGTCTTTTATCTGCATATACGTTTGTATCTAAATGTTACAACTATATACGACATTTTATCGTTTAATTTCGGCTTGTTATCATCAATACCCTTTATATTACACAAAATGCAAGTGCTATGAACATTTATAACAGTTTTAAGATCGTTTACAGTTGTAATACCGTCGTTTATGTCTTTTATCTGCATATACATTTTTATCTACGTGTTACAACTCTATTCGACGTTTTATCGTTTTTTTCGGCTTTTGTTCATCAATACCCTTATATTACACGAAATGCAAGTCATTTGATCATCTATATCCGTTATAACGTCGTTTACAGTCGTTTATGTCTTTTATCTGCATAAACTTATATAACTACATGAAACAGCATTATAAGACATATGATGGTTTACATGTGGCTCGTTATCTTCAATATCCATCATATTACACACAATACAAGTGCTATTTTCATTTATAACTGATATAAGGACGTTTACAGGCGTTCTATAATCGTTTATGTCTTTTATCTGCATATACGTTTGTATATAAATGTTACAACTACATACGACATTTTATCGTTTCATTTCGGCTTGTTATCATCAATACCCTTTATATTACACAAAATGCAAGTTCTTTGATCATCTATACCCGTTATAACGTCGTTTACAGTCGATATATTGTCGTTTATGTCTTTTATCTGCATAAACTTTTATAACTAAGTGTAACAGCATTATACGACATATGATTGTTTACATGCGGCTTGTTATCGTCAATTCCATCATATGACACACAATACAAGTGCTATTTTCATTTATAACAGTTATAAGGACGTTTACAGTCGTTCTATAATCGTTTATGTCTTTTAACTGCATATACATATGTATCTAAATGTTACAACTATATACGACATTTTATCGTTTAATTTCGGCTTGTTATCATCAATACCCTTTATATTACACAAAATGCAAGTCCTTTGATCATCTATACCCGTTATAACGTCGTTTACAGTCGATATATTGTCGTTTATGTCTTTTATCTGCATAAACTTTTATAACTAAATGTAACTGCATTATACGACATATGATTGTTTACATGCGGCTTGTTATCGTCAATTCCATCATATGACACACAATACAAGTGCTATTTTCATTTATAACAGTTATAAGGACGATTTCAGTCGTTCTATAATCGTTTATGTCTTTTATCTGCGTATACGTTTGTATCTAAATGTTACAACTATATACGACATTTTATCGTTTAATTTCGGCTTGTTATCATCAATACCCTTTATATTACACAAAATGCAAGTCCTTTGATCATCTATACCCGTTATAACGTCGATTACAGTCGATATATTGTCGTTTATGTCTTTTATCTGCATAAACTTTTATAACTAAATGTAACAGCATTATACGACATATGATTGTTTAAATGCGGCTTGTTATCGTCAATAACATCATATGACACACAATACAAGTGCTATTTTCATGTAATACAGTTATAAGGACGTTTACAGTCGTTCTATAATCGTTTATGTCTTTTAACTGCATATTCATTTGTATCTAAATGTTACAACTATATACGACATTTTATCGTTTAATTTCGGCTTGATATCACCAATACCCTTTATATTACACAAACTGCAAGTCCTTTGATCATCTATACCCGTTATAACGTCGTTTACAGTCGATATATTGTCGTTTATGTCTTTTATCTGCATATACGTTTGTATCTAAATGTTACAACTATATACGACATTTTATCGTTTAATTTCGGCTTGTTATCATCAATACCCTTTATATTACACAAAATGCAAGTCCTTTGATCATCTATACCCGTTATAACGTCGATTACAGTCGATATATTGTCGTTTATGTATTTTATATGCATAAACTTTTATAACTAAATGTAACAGCATTATACGACATATGATTGTTTACATGCGGCTTGTTATCGTCAATAACATCATATGACACACAATACAAGTGCTATTTTCATTTATAACAGTTATAAGGACGTTTACAGTCGTTCTATAATCGTTTATGTCTTTTAACTGCATATACATTTGTATCTAAATGTTACAACTATATACGACATTTTATCGTTTAATTTCGGCTTGATATCATCAATACCCTTTATATTACACAAACTGCAAGTCCTTTGATCATCTATACCCGTTATAACGTCGATTACAGTCGATATATTGTCGTTTATGTCTTTTATCTGCATATACGTTTGTATCTAAATGTTACAACTATATACGACATTTTATCGTTTAATTTCGGCTTGTTATCATCAATACCCTTTATATTACACAAAATGCAAGTCCTTTGATCATCTATACCCGTTATAACGTCGATTAGAGTCGATATATTGTCGTTTATGTCTTTTATCTGCATAAACTTTTATAACTAAATGTAACAGCATTATACGACATATGATTGTTTACATGCGGCTTGTTATCGTCAATAACATCATATGACACACAATACAAGTGCTATTTTCATGTAATACAGTTATAAGGACGTTTACAGTCGTTCTATAATCGTTTATGTCTTTTAACTGCATATTCATTTGTATCTAAATGTTACAACTATATACGACATTTTATCGTTTAATTTCGGCTTGATATCATCAAAACCCTTTATATTACACAAACTGCAAGTCCTTTGATCATCTATACCCGTTATAACGTCGATTACAGTCGATATATTGTCGTTTATGTCTTTTATCTGCATATACGTTTGTATCTAAATGTTACAACTATATACGACATTTTATCGTTTAATTTCGGCTTGTTATCATCAATACCCTTTATATTACACAAAATGCAAGTCCTTTGATCATCTATACCCGTTATAACGTCGATTACAGTCGATATATTGTCGTTTATGTCTTTTATCTGCATAAACTTTTATAACTAAATGTAACAGCATTATACGACATATGATTGTTTACATGCGGCTTGTTATCGTCAATTACATCATATGACACACAATACAAGTGCTATTTTCATTTATAACAGTTATAAGGACGTTTACAGTCGTTCTATAATCGTTTATGTCTTTTAACTGCATATACATTTGTATCTAAATGTTACAACTATATACGACATTTTATCGTTTAATTTCGGCTTGTTATCATCAGTACCCTTTATATTACACAAAATGCAAGTGCTATGAACATTTATAACAGTTTTATGATCGTTTACAGTTGTAATACCGTCGTTTATGTCTTTTATCTGCAAATACATTTTTATCTACGTGTTACATCTCTATACGACGTTTTATCGTTTTTTTCGACTTTTGTTCATCAATACCATTCATATTACACAAAATGAAAGTCATTTGATCATCTATATCCGTTATAACGTCGTTTACAGTCGTTTATGTCTTTTATCTGCAAAAACTTTTATAACTACATGTAACAGCATTATACGACATATGATGGTTTACATGTGGCTCGTTATCTTCAATATCCATCATATTACATACAATACAAGTGCTATTTTCATTTATAACTGATACAAGGACGTTTACAGTCGATCTATAATCGTTTATGTCTTTTATCTGCAGATACGTTTGTATCTAAATGTTACAAGTATATACGACATTTTATCGTTTAATATCGGCTTGTTATCATCAATACCCTTTATATTACAGAAAATGCAAGTCCTTTGATCACCTATACCCGTTATAACGTCGTTTACAGTTGATATATTGTCGTTTATGTCTTTTATCTGCATAAACTTTTATAACTAAATGTAACTGCATTATACGACATATGATTGTTTACATGCGGCTTGTTATCGTCAATTCCATCATATGACACACAATACAAGTGCTATTTTCATTTATAACAGTTATAAGGACGATTTCAGTCGTTCTATAATCGTTTATGTCTTTTATCTGCGTATACGTTTGTATCTAAATGTTACAACTATATACGACATTTTATCGTTTAATTTCGGCTTGTTATCATCAATACCCTTTATATTACACAAAATGCAAGTCCTTTGATCATCTATACCCGTTATAACGTCGATTACAGTCGATATATTGTCGTTTATGTCTTTTATCTGCATAAACTTTTATAACTAAATGTAACAGCATTATACGACATATGATTGTTTACATGCGGCTTGTTATCGTCAATAACATCATATGACACACAATACAAGTGCTATTTTCATTTAATACAGTTATAAGGACGTTTACAGTCGTTCTATTATCGTTTATGTCTTTTAACTGCATATTCATTTGTATCTAAATGTTACAACTATATACGACATTTTATCGTTTAATTTCGGCTTGATATCATCAAAACCCTTTATATTACACAAAATGCAAATCCTTTGATCATCTATACCCGTTATAACGTCGATTACAGTCGATATATTGTCGTTTATGTCTTTTATCTGCATATACGTTTGTATCTAAATGTTACAAGAATATACGACATTTTATCGTTTAATTTCGGCATGTTATCATCAATACCCTTTATATTACACAAAATGCAAGTCCTTTGATCATCTATACCCGTTATAACGTCGATTACAGTCGATATATTGTCGTTTATGTCTTTTATCTGCATAAACTTTTATAACTAAATGTAACAGCATTATACGACATATGATTGTTTACATGCGGCTTGTTATCGTCAATAACATCATATGACACACAATACAAGTGCTATTTTCATTTATAACAGTTATAAGGACGTTTACAGTCGTTCTATAATCGTTTATGTCTTTTAACTGCATATACATTTGTATCTAAATGTTACAACTATATACGACATTTTATCGTTTAATTTCGGCTTGTTATCATCAATACCCTTTATATTACACAAAATGCAAGTGCTATGAACATTTATAACAGTTTTATGATCGTTTACAGTTGTAATACCGTCGTTTATTTCTTTTATCTGCATATACATTTTTATCTACGTGTTACATCTCTATACGACGTTTTATCGTTTTTTTCGGCTTTTGTTCATCAATACCATTCATATTACACAAAATGAAAGTCATTTGATCATCTATACCCGTTATAACGTCGTTTACAGTCGATATATTGTCGTTTATGTCTTTTATCTGCATAAACTTTTATAACTAAATGTAACAGCATTATACGACATATGATTGTTTACATGCGGCTTGTTATCGTCAATTCCATCATATGACACACAATACAAGTGCTATTTTCATTTATAACAGTTATAAGGACGTTTACAGTCGTTCTATAATCGTTTATGGCTTTTAACTGCATATACATATGTATCTAAATGTTACAACAACATACGACATTTTATCGTTTAATTTCGGCTTGTTATCATCAATACCCTTTATATTACACAAAATGCAACTCCTTTGATCATCTATACCCGTTATAACGTCGTTTACAGTCGATATATTGTCGTTTATGTCTTTTATCTGCATAAACTTTTATAACTAAATGTAACTGCATTATACGACATATGATTGTTTACATGCGGCTTGTCATCGTCAATTCCATCATATGACACACAATACAAGTGCTATTTTCATTTATAACAGTTATAAGGACGTTTACAGTCGTTCTATAATTGTTTGTGTCTTTTATCTGCATATACGTTTGTATCTAAGTGTTACAACTATATACGACATTTTATCGTTTAATTTCGGCTTGTTATCATCAATACCCTTTATATTACACAAAATGCCTGTCCTTTGATCATCTATATCCGTTATAACGTCGTTTACAGTCGTTTACGTCTTTTATCTGCATAAACTTTATAACTACATGTAACAGCATTATACGACATATGATGGTTTTGCATATGATCGTTATCTTCAATATCCATCATATTACACACAATACAAGAGCTATTTTCATTTATAACTGATATAAGGACGTTTACAGTCGTTCTATAATCGTTTATGTCTTTTATCTGCATATACGTTTGTATCTAAATGTTACAACTATATACGACATTTTGTCGTTTAATTTCGGCTTGTTATCATCAATACCCTTTATATTACACAAAATGCAAGTCCTTTGATCATCTATACCCGTTATAACGTCGATTACAGTCGATATATTGTCGTTTATGTCTTTTATCTGCATAAACTTTTTTAACTAAATGTAATAGCATTATACGACATATGATTGTTTACAGGCGGCTTGATATCGTCAATTCCATCATATTACACACAACGCAAGTGCTGTTTTCATTTATAACAGTTATAAGGACGTTTTCAGTCGTTCTGTAATCGTTTATGTCTTTTATCTGCGTATACGTTTGTATCTAAATGTTACAACTATATACGACATTTTATCGTTTAATTTCGGCTTGTTATCATCAATACCCTTTATATTACACAAAATGCAAGTCCTTTGATCATCTATACCCGTTATAACGTCGATTACAGTCGATATATTGTCGTTTATGTCTTTTATATGCATAAACTTTTATAACTAAATGTAACAGCATTATACGACATATGATTGTTTACATGCGGCTTGATATCGTCAATTCCATCATATGACACACAACGCAAGTGCTATTTTCATTTATAACAGTTATAAGGACGTTTACAGTCGTTCTATAATCGTTTATGTCTTTTATCTGCGTATACGTTTGTATCTAAATGTTACAACTATATACGACATTTTATCGTTTAATTTCGGCTTGTTATCATCAATACCCTTCATATTACACAAAATGCAAGTCCGTTGATCATCTATACCCGTTATAACGTCGTTTACAGTCGATATATTGTCGTTTATGTCTTTTATCTGCATAAACTTTTATAACTAAATGTAACAGCATTATACGACATATGATTGTTTACATGCGGCTTGTTATCGTCAATTCCATCATATGACACACAATACAAGTGCTATTTTCATTTATAACAGTTATAAGGACGTTTACAGTCGTTCTATAATCGTTTATGTCTTTTATCTGCATATACGTTTGTATCTAAATGTTACAACTATATACGACATTTTATCGTTTAATTTCGGCTTGTTATCATCAATACCCTTTATATTACACAAAATGCAAGTGCTATGAACATTTATAACAGTTTTAAGATCGTTTACAGTTGTAATACCGTCGTTTATGTCTTTTATCTGCATATACATTTTTATCTACGTGTTACAACTCTATACGACGTTTTATCGTTTTTTTCGGCTTTTGTTCATCAATACCCTTATATTACACGAAATGCAAGTCATTTGATCATCTATATCCGTTATAACGTCGTTTACAGTCGTTTATGTCTTTTATCTGCATAAACTTTTATAACTACATGAAACAGCATTATAAGACATATGATGGTTTACATGTGGCTCGTTATCTTCAATATCCATCATATTACACACAATACAAGTGCTATTTTCATTTATAACTGATATAAGGACGTTTACAGGCGTTCTATAATCGTTTATGTCTTTTATCTGCATATACGTTTGTATATAAATGTTACAACTACATACGACATTTTATCGTTTCATTTCGGCTTGTTATCATCAATACCCTTTATATTACACAAAATGCAAGTTCTTTGATCATCTATACCCGTTATAACGTCGTTTACAGTCGATATATTGTCGTTTATGTCTTTTATCTGCATAAACTTTTATAACTAAGTGTAACAGCATTATACGACATATGATTGTTTACATGCGGCTTGTTATCGTCAATTCCATCATATGACACACAATACAAGTGCTATTTTCATTTATAACAGTTATAAGGACGTTTACAGTCGTTCTATAATCGTTTATGTCTTTTAACTGCATATACATATGTATCTAAATGTTACAACTATATACGACATTTTATCGTTTAATTTCGGCTTGTTATCATCAATACCCTTTATATTACACAAAATGCAAGTCCTTTGATCATCTATACCCGTTATAACGTCGTTTACAGTCGATATATTGTCGTTTATGTCTTTTATCTGCATAAACTTTTATAACTAAATGTAACTGCATTATACGACATATGATTGTTTACATGCGGCTTGTTATCGTCAATTCCATCATATGACACACAATACAAGTGCTATTTTCATTTATAACAGTTATAAGGACGATTTCAGTCGTTCTATAATCGTTTATGTCTTTTATCTGCGTATACGTTTGTATCTAAATGTTACAACTATATACGACATTTTATCGTTTAATTTCGGCTTGTTATCATCAATACCCTTTATATTACACAAAATGCAAGTCCTTTGATCATCTATACCCGTTATAACGTCGATTACAGTCGATATATTGTCGTTTATGTCTTTTATCTGCATAAACTTTTATAACTAAATGTAACAGCATTATACGACATATGATTGTTTACATGCGGCTTGTTATCGTCAATTACATCATATGACACACAATACAAGTGCTATTTTCATTTAATACAGTTATAAGGACGTTTACAGTCGTTCTATAATCGTTTATGTCTTTTAACTGCATATTCATTTGTATCTAAATGTTACAACTATATACGACATTTTATCGTTTAATTTCGGCTTGTTATCATCAATACCCTTTATATTACACAAAATGCAAGTCCTTTGATCATCTATACCCGTTATAACGTCGTTTACAGTCGATATATTGTCGTTTATGTCTTTTATCTGCATATACGTTTGTATCTAAATGTTACAACTATATACGACATTTTATCGTTTAATTTCGGCTTGTTATCATCAATACCCTTTATATTACACAAAATGCAAGTCCTTTGATCATCTATACCCGTTATAACGTCGATTACAGTCGATATATTGTCGTTTATGTCTTTTATCTGCATAAACTTTTATAACTAAATGTAACAGCATTATACGACATATGATTGTTTACATGCGGCTTGTTATCGTCAATTACATCATATGACACACAATACAAGTGCTATTTTCATTTATAACAGTTATAAGGACGTTTACAGTCGTTCTATAATCGTTTATGTCTTTTAACTGCATATACATTTGTATCTAAATGTTACAACTATATACGACATTTTATCGTTTAATTTCGGCTTGTTATCATCAATACCCTTTATATTACACAAAATGCAAGTGCTATGAACATTTATAACAGTTTTATGATCGTTTACAGTTGTAATACCGTCGTTTATGTCTTTTATCTGCAAATACATTTTTATCTACGTGTTACATCTCTATACGACGTTTTATCGTTTTTTTCGACTTTTGTTCATCAATACCATTCATATTACACAAAATGAAAGTCATTTGATCATCTATATCCGTTATAACGTCGTTTACAGTCGTTTATGTCTTTTATCTGCAAAAACTTATATAACTACATGTAACAGCATTATACGACATATGATGGTTTACATGTGGCTCGTTATCTTCAATATCCATCATATTACATACAATACAAGTGCTATTTTCATTTATAACTGATACAAGGACGTTTACAGTCGATCTATAATCGTTTATGTCTTTTATCTGCATATACGTTTGTATCTAAATGTTACAAGTATATACGACATTTTATCGTTTAATATCGGCTTGTTATCATCAATACCCTTTATATTACAGAAAATGCAAGTCCTTTGATCACCTATACCCGTTATAACGTCGTTTACAGTTGATATATTGTCGTTTATGTCTTTTATCTGCATAAACTTTTATAACTAAATGTAACTGCATTATACGACATATGATTGTTTACATGCGGCTTGTTATCGTCAATTCCATCATATGACACACAATACAAGTGCTATTTTCATTTATAACAGTTATAAGGACGTTTACAGTCGTTCTATAATCGTTTATGTCTTTTAACTGCATATACATTTGTATCTAAATGTTACAACTATATACGACATTTTATCGTTTAATTTCGGCTTGTTATCATCAATACTCTTTATATTACACAAAATGCAAGTGCTATGAACATTTATAACAGTTTTAAGATCGTTTACAGTTGTAATACCGTCGTTTATGTCTTTTATCTGCATATACATTTTTATCTACGTGTTACATCTCTATACGACGTTTTATCGTTTTTTTCGGCTTGTGTTCATCAATACCCTTCATATAACACAAAATGAAAGTCATTTGATCATCTATATCCTTTATAACGTCGTTTACAGTCGTTTATGTCTTTTATCTGCATAAACTTTTATAACTACATGTAAGAGCATTATACGACATATGATGGTTTACATGTGGCTCGTTATCTTCAATATCCATCATATTACATACAATACAAGTGCTATTTTCATTTATAACTGATATAAGGACGTTTACAGTCGTTCTATAATCGTTTATGTCTTTTATCTGCATATACGTTTGTATCTAAATGTTACAAGTATATACGACATTTTATCGTTTAATATCGGCTTGTTATCATCAATACCCTTTATATTACACAAAATGCAAGTCCTTTGATCATCTATACCCGTTATAACGTCGTTTACAGTCGATATATTGTCGTTTATGTCTTTTATCTGCATAAACTTTTATAACTAAATGTAACAGAATTATACGACTTATGATTGTTTACATGCGGATTGTTATCGTCAATTCCATCATATGACACACAATACAAGTGCTATTTTCATTTATAACAGTTATAAGGACGTTTACAGTCGTTCTATAATCATTTATGTCTTTTAACTGCATATACATTTGTATCTAAATGTTACAACTATATACGACATTTTATCGTTTAATTTCGGCTTGTTATCATCAATACCCTTTATATTACACAAAATGCAAGTGCTATGAACATTTATAACAGTTTTAAGATCGTTTACAGTTGTAATACCGTCGTTTATGTCTTTTACCTGCATATACATTTTTATCTACGTGTTACAACTCGATACGACGTTTTATCGTTTTTTTCGACTTTTGTTCATCAATACCCTTCATATTTCACAAAATGAAAGTCATTTGATCATCTATATCCGTTATAACGTCGTTTACAGTCGTTTATGTCTTTTATCTGCATAAACTTTTATAACTACCTGTAACAGTATTATACGACATATGATGGTTTACATGTGGCTCGTTATCTTCAATATCCATCATATTACACACAATACAAGTGCCATTTTCATTTATTACTGATATAAGAACGTTTACAGTCGTTCTATAATCGTTTATGTCTTTTATTTGCATATACGTTTGTATCTAAATGTTACAAGTATATACGACATTTTATCTTTTAATTTCGGCTTGATATCATCAATACCCTTTATATTACACAAAATGCAAGTCATTTGATCATCTATACCCGTTATAACGTCGTTTACAGTCGATATATTGTCGTTTATGTCTTTTATCTGCATAAACTTTTATAACTAAGTGTAACAGCATTATACGACTTATGATTGTTTACATGCGGCTTGTTATCGTCAATTCCATCATATGACACACAATACAAGTGCTATTTTCATTTATAACAGTTATAAGGACGTTTACTGTCGTTCTATAATCGTTTATGTCTTTTAACTGCATATACATTTGTATCTAAATGTTACAACTATATACGACATTTTATCGTTTAATTTCGGCTTGTTATCATCAATACTCTTTATATTACACAAAATGCAAGTGCTATGAACATTTATAACAGTTTTAAGATCGTTTACAGTTGTAATACCGTCGTTTATGTCTTTTATCTGCATATACATTTTTATCTACGTGTTACATCTCTATACGACGTTTTATCGTTTTTTTCGGCTTGTGTTCATCAATACCCTTCATATAACACAAAATGAAAGTCATTTGATCATCTATATCCGTTATAACGTCGTTTACAG
This sequence comes from Cerceris rybyensis, assembly GCA_910591515.1. Lineage (NCBI taxonomy): Eukaryota > Metazoa > Arthropoda > Insecta > Hymenoptera > Crabronidae > Cerceris > Cerceris rybyensis. The sequence continues at coordinate 65,136 of CAJUXP010000116.1, forward strand.
TCGTTTATGTCATTTATCTTGTGACCCGCCGGCTTACTAAGTTAGACTTTTTAAAAAGCAAACTTTATTCTACACTACAATACTATGATATTACAATATTCTCTTATTCTAGTCGAAATGGAATGGTACAATAAGACTTAAATGTCGACTTCTTAACAAGCTCGATACGAATTGGTTGAGCGACTGGAGCAATATGATGATCCGCATCGGTGATCTCGGGTTTTTATACCTGAGCATATACGCACTTTTGGTCATTGGCGAAAACATGGTGACTCGTTGTTTAGTCTCATAATTGTTTAGTCTTCGAGCCTGTCACATTCCTCCCTGGGGGTAAAAGTTCCGTCCCGGAACGTAGTTGATGATGTCCTCGGATTGTTTACGGGATGACTACGTCGTCGACGATGTAGAGTGTACTTCGTCGTAATTCTTCATGCAATCTTCGATTGTAGATTTCCATGCATTCTGTGCAGTTCTCTATCCTCTGAATGAATAGAAGTGGGAGATCGCAGTCAGCGCAATTCATCATGTAGTTTTCTGCGGTGCAAACGTGTGCATTGACGAAATCTGCATCGAGATATTCTGGTACTGGAAAGAAGCAATCTTCACATATGGTTTTGAAACCGAGGTTTAGGTAGACTTCCACGATTTCACCCTTGAGACATCTGAATCTGTCGGTTCCTAGATAGTCTTGTTGTTCGTTTATAGATTCCTCGCACAGGAGGCTTTCTTCTCCTGTTGGTTTATATGGATGACAGCACATTTTTGTTCTGTAACAATACAGATTACATGTTTGATATTCTGCTTCGTTTATACTTTCGGTGTTGCGTGTGAGACGATGTGTCGCTATCTTCGTCATGGGTATTCGGGTATTGTTGGACCATTTCCATGTTCATTTCAGGATCTCTTTCTGTTCTATTTCTTGTAGTTGTCCTTTCTTCTGTTCTTGAATTTGGTCCGAAGGTACAATGATTGTATATTATTGTACACGGTCTTATGAAATAACTGATACATCTGAAAACTTTTGGAATACATTCTGCTTTATATAAGAGGTATAAAAGACTTGTTAATAGGGCAGAATAGCCAGCATATGTCAGATACTTCGTTATGGCTTCTGACCAAGTAAGTGTTCTTTTCTTCAATGATAGTACTTCGATTTGCTTGTTCAATTCGTCGATCGTAGTTCCCAGCATTTTTAGTTGTGATGGGTTAAGTGAGTTTTCGCTCAAATATTCCAATTGTAATTCTGATGTAGAAATGTTTAATTTTTGTAACTTCTGTACGATTTTTAATTCATCTATACTTCCTTTTAGAATTATGTCGATGGAAGTATTAGTTATCGTATCGCTTGCTTTAAGGATTGTATGAGTGGTTGTAGCCATGCATCCTTTTGGTAAATGTATTAGGCTTGATTTTTGTATTTTCATAAACCATGGTTGTTCATTGTGACATAGGACATGTAGAATTTCTTCTGTGGATGGTATTACTATCCAGTCTTGGTTGGTCTTTAGTTGTATGAAAAGAGTCTTTTGTATCTGTATGTAGTGGTAATTGCATTGTGTTTTCTGAGATAATAATAATTCTATTACACATGCATCTGTATCTTGTGTCGAGTAGTCAGGGTGACTTCTTTTCATAATATTTGTTTGAGCTATTCTTTTCATATTAATTTGATCTTCCGTTTCTAATGGGATGAATTTTGTTTTCTGTTGGTCTAATAATAGATATGGCATTTGGATATCATAGACCATATATCCTTTCACCAATGAATATATCGGTAGTGGTATAGCATGGAACAAAGTGTAATCAGTAGGTTCTAGCATTGGTAGATGAAATGTATATAATAGTTTTCGTTTCGTTAACGATATCGTTAAGTCACTCATATCCACTATTGTAGGATAGTATTCTTCCGATAATGGAACTGGGAAATGCTGTTCAAGTGTTGTATTCCGTAAAGCGTTGAACAGTTGTTCTGGGGAAAGTAAGTAAGGATGAATTATTCCCTTTTTTCCATCTATTAAGGCATTTAATAGTTGTTGCAGTTCCTCTTTTATTTCTGAATACATCAGAACGTGATCTGTATATAACTCATCGATTTGCTGATTTAGTAGAATTTTCTCACTTTCATTCCTTATCTTTTGAAAGTTATTATTCAGGGTTTGAGTTTGTTTTTGTATTTTAGAGAAGGTTCCTAAGTTGTTTTGTAGATGATTTAGTAAGAAGGTAGTTTGATTGCGTACTAGGTGCGCTATCTGAATGTTGTCTTCTCTTAATTTGTCGATTTCTTGATTGTAATATTCTGCGTCTGAAGCAGCTAGATTTCCGAACAAAACTCTTATTCCTTCTCCTATGATATTAAGGAGACCTCTCTTTGTTTTCGTACCGATGAAATGTAGAAAGGTTCTTTTGTCCTTTTTCAGACGTTCTATTCTTTGTCGTTGAGTTTCCAATCTTCGTTTTGAGGAACATACATGTGGTTTCATTTTGATTGAACAAAGTTTTTGCAATTGAATTAGATGCTTGTCTAATTCATCGATTGAAGTGAGCACTGGATCATAATTTATTCCAATAATTACATTCCAAGTTGTATGATAAAGTTGTGTTGGACCAAGATTTTCGAGGTATACTGCTTGTGATTGATTTAATTCTGTTAGATAAGCTTGGTCGTTCTCTTTATGATTCTTCCTGTTCGCCGTATTCTGTGGAAGACAAGTCTGAACGAGGATTGAAATGATCGGTAGAAGGACTTTTAGTTTCAATATCATCTTGTTGACTTGTGCTTGGTTGTTCTTCTTGGCCTGAAACAAAAGGTTTCAGATCGTTAAAGTGATAAGTAACTTTTTTCAATCCCTTTTTGATTGTTGCGGCTTGATCGTTTATTATTTTCTCGTGTAAGGCCCTTCCCAAGGCGCATGCAACTTGGAGTCTTGAGGTTGATGCCTTCTTGCTAATACTTGTTGTCCTTCTTTAAATAGATTTGTGATGGTTGTGGTCTTTGGTTTTTCTTTAATTTGTCGTTGACGTTGACGTTGTTGAATTCTCTCGCTTACTCGTTTTCTTAGATGTTTGCGTTTGAGAGTTAAAGATTCATATTTTTCTCTTGTTGTCATTATGATTTCGTCAACATCGAATGGGATATTTGGTTTGTAACCCAACATATATTCAGCAGGTGTTATTTGAAGAGTTTCATTTATTGTCGTATTATGAGCTATCGTTGCTCCTACGAGATGTTTTACCCATTCATTTGTGTTTCCGAGGTAACTTCTTAAATAATTAAGAATTTCTTTATGAGCTCTTTCATTCTTTCCGTTTGATTGAGGATGATAAACTGCAGTAGAAGTCATTTTTATTCTTAATTTTTGTTGCATTACTTCCAGGAACTTTCCTTGAAATTCTAGTCCGTTATCAGTTAGTATTTCTTTTGGAACGCCAAATATGCAGCAATAGTAATGCCAGAATTTTTCAAGAACTTCTTTTGCTTCTTTTGTTTCTAATGGTGCTAATTGTATATAGCGTGTGAGGTAATCTTGGATTACAAGGATGTATCTATATCCTTTGTCCATTGGCAGAGGACCCATTGTGTCTAGTGATACCTTTTCATTAGGTTCGTTGGGAATGTCTGGTTTCCCTGGTGGTGGTCTATTAGCGACGTATTTAAGTCGTTCGATTTGACAAGTTGGGCACTTCTTTATGACAAGCTCAGTGTCTTTGACCATTCCAGGCCAATTGTAAGAAGTACGTAGTTTTTCAACTGTCTTTTCAATGCCATAGTGACCACCTAATGTACTTTCGTGGATCTCTTTAATGATCCTTTCTTTGTCTTTTTGGGTCTCTGGATCCTTTGTATTGTTCACTTTTATTGTAAAATCCGTCTCAGGGATTTTCTTCAAGTGAACGTATGAAATCATTTGTATGATTACCTCTCTGATATTTGTATCTGGAATTCGTATTTCTGTTTCCTTATATTCTGGTATTTCTGTTCTTATACTGGCATACCATATAATTTCGTCGTCAAAAGGGTCTATATGAAGTCCAGATTCCTCAGTCTGGGTGGTTATGACTAGACCTTTTCTTGACGTTCTTCCTTGTTGAATCGTTAGATTTGGCGATTTTTGGAAAGTATCTCTTTCTTCCTGGAATTCATCGTATGTTGGTGAAGCTTCTGTAAAGAAGTCTTTTAGAGCTTCTTCGGCTGTATTGTTAGTTTCTTCCTCAGTATCTGTTAAAAGGTTTATTCTCGAAAGAGCATCTACGTTTGAGTTTTGTCTACCCTTTTTATAGCAGATCTGATAATCATATTCTTCTAATTTTAATCTCCATCTCATTAGTTTTGAAGTAGGGTCTTTTACATTTTGCAACCATATTAGCGGTCGATGATCGGTTACAATTTGGAATTTCTTTCCATACAAGTATGGGCGGAAATGTTTCGTTGCCCACACTATTGCAAGCAATTCTTTCTCTGTGGTTGAGTAGTTTCTTTCTGATTTATTAAGCGTTCTTGATGCATATGCTATTGGTTTATCTTGTCCTATTTTTCCTTGAGATAGGATTGCTCCTAAGGCGTAGTTACTAGCATCTGTTGTCAATATAAATGGTTTATTCCAATCAGGAAATTGTAGAATTGGTTCTTCTATTAATGCTTTTCGTAAGGTGTCGAAAGATTGTTGTTGTTCAGTTTCCCATTGCCATTCTTTTTCTTTTCTGAGTAGTTGTGTCAATGGTTGTGCCTTTTTCGCAAAATTTATTATAAATTTTCTGTAGTAGCCTACAAGTCCAAGGAATTGTTTAATTTCTTTTTGGTTTTTTGGTTTTGGATATTCAAGAATTTTTGTATTCTTTCTCTATTAGGTTGGACTCCGTTCTTTGAGATTATGTGTCCTAGATATGCAAGTTCTGGTTTTAGGAATTCACATTTGTCAGGTTGTAGTTTTAATTCGACTTCTCGGAGTCGTGTAAATAAATTGATCAAATTTTTATTATGTTCTTGTAAAGTGGATCCAAAAACAATAATATCATCCATGTATACAAAGCATGTATTTCCTATTAATCCTTTTAAACCTCTGTTCATCATTCGTTGAAATGTTGGTGGAGCATTTTTTAAACCAAATGGCATTCTGTTGTATTCAAAGTGTCCATCGGGTGTAGAGAAAGCTGTTTTTGGCTTATCTTCCTCTTTTACACCAATTTGATGAAATCCTGAAGCTAAATCAAATGCAGAAAAGTATTGTGAATTTCCAAGTTTATCCAATATATCGTCTATGTTTGGTAATGGATAAGAATCTAATAATGTTCGTTCATTTAGTTTTCTGTAATCAATTACAATTCGCCACTTTTTCTTTCCTGATGCATCTGCCTTTTTTGGTACGACCCATAAAGGAGAATTAAATGGGGAATCACTTTCTCTGATTATTCCTCTCTCTATCATTTCTTTTATTTGCTTTTTAATTTCTTCTTGATGTACTGGGGGATATCTATATTGTTTTGTGTGTATGGGAGTTTCGTCTTGTAGAGGTATAGAATGTTCTGTTAATTTTGTTAAAGGTAATGGATCTCCAGGTAATACAAAGATATCGTGAAAGTTTTTAACAATATTCCATAGTTCTTCTCGTCCTTCTGTGATATGTTGGAATCGAGTATTTTCGCTTAATAGTTTTTCTCTATCGGGCGTTATTGGTACAGAATATCTTTCGAATTCTTTTAGATTGATTGGTTCTGCTCTCATAATTATTGATAAATCTTTTTCTTCCGAAGTTAAGTTAAAGCAAGGAAGTGTTGTTTCTCCGTTTTTAATTGTTGCTAAAACTCCGAAATCTCCGAATTCTATTAATCCTGGGCCATTGGTGACGCCTTGTACAACATATTTTAATGTCGATATGGTATTTGGCGGTATTTTATGTGATTTTCCTTTAAATTCTAGGCTGTTGTGAAAGACTGTGTTTTGTAAGGTTACTTGATTTTTCTTCATATCCCAGTTGCAATTTAATTCGGTTAAAGCGTCTAATCCTAGTAATCCATTTTCTTTTAATTGAATACTATTTGGAGTTACATGGAGAGTGATTCTTTTTCCAAGGATATTAGTAGTGATAGTACCTAATGTTCGTAAATTTTGACCAGTAATGGTTTTGATCGCTTTGTCTTGTTCTTTCTTGATTAATTTCTTGTCTTGGATTTGAGATATTTTGATAAGAGATAATGATGATCCTGTGTCTAATAAGAAAGTCGTTTCTTTGCAATGTAATGGTTTTAATGATACGTGAGCCAATTGATTTGGGGGTTTTCTGATCGAGTTGGTGAATTCTTTAATTGATTTGTTTGATTTGGTGGATCTTTGCCAGTGTATGGAGTTTTCTGAAAATTTCTTTGTTCGTGATATCTTTTTGTACGGCATTCTTCGATTAAATGTCCGTATCTCTTACAATAAACGCATTTTGGAAAATTGTTCTGATCTCGTATATTCGATAGTTTCATTCTTTTGAATGGCTTTTTAAAAGAGTTTCGGTTTTCTATCGTGAATCCTGTTGTGTTTGGAATTTTTGTTTTTGATAGCATTTCTGCTTGTATTGCTATTTGAATAGCAGCGTTCACATCGTGTGGTTTTTCTGCTTTAACGTCCAATCTCAATTCGCGTTCTAGGCCTTGTATATAATCGGAAAGACCTTTCTTTCTTTCTTGATCCATCAGAATGGTTTTCGTAATTTCTGGAACGTCTTGAGTTGCGACAGCTTTTAATGCTGCGTCTTGAATTTTAGTAAATCTTCTTGTGTAGTCTAGAACAGATTCTTTAACACCTTGTTTGGTAGAAAGTCTTTGCAATTGGTATGTTAGGAGATTTTGGTGGTTGCCATAGTTTTGTCGTAAGAGCCTTCTTAAATCTGAAAAGGTTTTGATTGCCTCAGCTCTTAAGATATATCTTGCTTGACCCTTTATTTTTGCTCCCAATATGCAGGATAAGAGGAGAGTTCTTTTGCTTTTTTGGATATTTACTTTTGCTGATTCTACTTGGTAGATGAAGCTTTCTACTGGTACATTTTCTCCATCAAAATCAGGGATTGTGAGTAGGAGATCTTTAAGTGAAAGATCGGCATTTTCATCGAGATCTGCCTCTGAATCTTCAGATTCGTCGTCTGTTATTAAGTCTTTTGATGGTATGCTAGATTTATTTTTCTTTTTCTCTACTTGTTCTAGCTTAATAGAGAGACTTTCAATTGTTTTAGTCAAATTTTCAACTTGCTTTTGAAGCGACTCAGCCATTATTGTTACTCACCTTTTTGGTGGTTTCCTTTCGACGGCTCGTTGGTTCAGGCACCTTTTGAGGTCCTCTCTTCAACGGTAGAGATTGTAATAGGTTGTAGTGAGTGACAACCGACAAGGTTCGTTCTGGTGATCCTCTTCTGCAACACTCGTCCTTCGCTCAGGAAGTCGTTTTTAGAGTGTTCTCCGTTCAAGGAGTTCCTTTTCTAGGATGCGAGGATCCCACCGCTGCCACCAATTATGTGACCCGCCGGCTTACTAACAAGGAAGGTATTCGAAGTGCAACTCACGGATTCGAATTAAATTTTGTGGGTTTGTAGAGTGATCCAAGAGAAGAAAAATGGTATACTCCATTCGTGCCCAATCGCCCTTTAAGGGCTTGAAATTTAACCTCAAAGTGAAATCGACACTTGCACTTCCTCGCTTATATCTCCTAAAGTACAAAAGATAGAAAAAATGTTTTACGTAAAAGTTTAACGGTAAAAGGAGCGCTATAAATCGGCATTAACAAATTTTTAAAAACAACTTTCCTTCTTGAAGAAAAAAATTTTTTTTGCATTATTTTAAACAATTTTTAAATCTTTGTGGTAATGAAAAATGTGGCATTTTTTATTCTGAATTCAACCATAACCATATTTTTATTATACACCGCTAGAGTTACAGAGATACACGACAAAACGTGCCCCAGCGCGCGGTACCGCGCAATAGCGCGCTAACAACACATAGAGTTACATATTAAGAATGTTCAATTTCGTTGCAGGGCATAACTATGTGACGAAGATGGGTGTAGTAACATAAAAATCGCAAATTATGAAATATTACGTAAAGATTAATGACTTATAATACAGATCGTATTATATCCCATATATACATACATAAATATTTTTTAAACGCTTATTTAACATTTTACTACATTGTAAGCACACGTCAATACATGTTCTTCACTCGACATAGTTTTCGCAAAGTGAAAAAGACGAAATACTATCTTCATTAAAAAAGTGATGTACACACAGATACTTTTTACACCAAGCACGTCTTATAATAGCAGGCTTATCACATAATTCATAACATGGCAGTTTATCTGCTTCAGGAAATTTAAAACAGAAATCTACCGGATTTTCAAACTGTTGTTGTAACCTTTCCTCTAGGTATCCACTTTTATACCCAGAGTTCTTAAAAAATTCGCGGACTCTCGGAGATGACAAGCGGTTCAATGTGAGAGATTGCAATTTGATGATATTATTTCGTATATGCAAATTTGTAAAAAGATTATATGGTAAAACTCGATTGGAACAAGTTCTCACAAATTTTGTTCATACCCAAGAATCAAAAAAAGCAACGATTAACGGTGATAAGCCTGCTATTATAAGACGTATTTGGTGCAAAAAGTGCCTATGCGTATATCATCTTTTTAACCATTTCACTACTCTGAGCGACTATAGGCGCTTAGAAATTTTGCGCTAGTGACACCCAGGAGCGCCTATAGGCGCTTGACGCTAGCTGGCTTTCTGATACTGAAGGCGCTTAAAGGTGTTCATTGTAATTTGGCTTTCTGACACGAAGGGTACTTTTAAATTTGTCATATTTGTAGTATATTTGTAATTTGTCATATTTAAAAAATGTTTATTTGTGTATATATGCGATATAGTACGATCTATATCATAAGTTGTTAATCTTTATGTAATATTTCATAATTTGCGATTTTTATGTTACCACACCCATCTTCGTCACATAGTTATGTCCCGCAACAAAAATGAGCGTGTAACTCTATGTGTTGTTAGCGCGCTATTGCGCGGTACCGTGCGCTGGGGGTACGTTTTGTCGTGCATCTCTGTAACCCTAGCGGTGTATAATAAAAATATGGTTATGGTTGAATTCAGAATAAAAAATGACACATTTTTCATTACCACAAAGATTTAAAAATTGTGTAAAATAACGCAAAAAAAATTTTTTTCTTCAAGAAGGAAAGTTGTTTTTAAAAATTTGTTAATGCCAATTTATAACGCTCCTTTTACCGTTAAACTTTTAACTAAAACATTTTTTTCTATCTTTTGTACTTTAGTAGATATAAGCGAGGAAGTGCAAGTGTCGATTTCACTTTGAGGTTAAATTTCATGCCCTTAAAGGGCGATTGGGCACGAATGGAGTATACCATTTTTCTTCTCTTGGATCACTCTACAAACCCACAAAATTTTATTCGAATCCGTGAGTTGCACTTCGAATACCTTCCTTGTAAGTTAGACTTTTTAAAAAGCAAACTTTATTCTACACTACAATACTATGATATTACAATATTCTCTTATTCTAGTCGAAATGGAATGCTACAATAAGACTTAAATGTCGACTTCTTAACAAGCTCGATACGAATTGGTTGAGCGACTGGAGCAATATGATGATCCGCATCGGTGATCTCGGGTTTTTATACCTGAGCATATACGCACTTTTGGTCATTGGCGAAAACATGGTGACTCGTTGTTTAGTCTCATAATTGTTTAGTCTTCGAGCCTGTCACAATCTGCATAAACTTTTATAACAACATGTAACAGCATTATACGACATATGATGGTTTACATGTGGCTCGTTATCTTCAATATCCATCATATTACATACAATACAAGTGCTATTTTCATTTATAACTGATATAAGGACGTTTACAGTCGTTCTATAATCGTTTATGTCTTTTATCTGCATATACGTTTGTATCTAAATCTTACAACTATATACGACATTTTATCGTTTAATTTCGGCTTGTTATCATCAATACCCTTTATATTACACAAACTGCAAGTCCTTTGATCATCTATACCCGTTATAACGTCGTTTACAGTCGATATATTGTCGTTTATGTCTTTTATCTGCATAAACTTTTATAACTAAATGTAACAGCATTATACGACATATGATTGTTTACATGCGGCTTGTTATCGTCAATTCCATCATATGACAAACAATACAAGTGCTATTTTCATTTATAACAGTTATAAGGACGTTTACAGTCGGTCTATAATCTTTTATGTCTTTTAACTGCATATACATTTGTATCTGCATGTTACAACTATATACGACATTTTAACGTTTAATTTCGGCTTGTTATCATCAATACCCTTTATATTACACAAAATGCAAGTGCTATGAACATTTATAACAGTTTTAAGATCGTTTACAGTTGTAATACCGTCGTTTATGTCTTTTATCTGCATATACATTTTTATCTACGTGTTACATCTCTATACGACGTTTTATCGTTTTTTTCGGCTTTTGTTCATCAATACCATTCATATTACACAAAATGAAAGTCATTTGATCATCTACATCCGTTATAACGTCGTTTACAGTCGTTTATGTCTTTTATCTGCATAAACTTTTATAACTACATGTAACAGCATTATACGACATATGATGGTTTACATGTGGCTCGTTATCTTCAATATCCATCATATTACATACAAAACAAGTGCTATTTTCATTTATAACTGATATAAGGACGTTTACAGTCGATCTATAATCGTTTATGTCTTTTATCTGCATATACGTTTGTATCTAAATGTTACAAGTATATACGACATTTTATCGTTTAATATCGGCTTGTTATCATCAATACCCTTTATATTACACAAAATGCAAGTCCTTTGATCACCTATACCCGTTATAACGTCGTTTACAGTTGATATATTGTCGTTTATGTCTTTTATCTGCATAAACTTTTATAACTAAATGTAACAGCATTATACGACATATGATTGTTTACATGCGGCTTGTTATCGTCAATTCCATCATATGACACACAATACAAGTGCTGTTTTCATTTATAACAGTTATGAGGACGTTTACAGTCGTTCTATAATCGTTTATGTCTGTTAACTGCATATACATTTGTATCTGAATGTTACAACTATATACGACATTTTATCGTTTAATTTCGGCTTGTTATCATCAATACTCTTTATATTACACAAAATGCAAGTGCTATGAAAATTTATAACAGTTTTAAGATCGTTTACAGTTGTAATACCGTCGTTTATGTCTTTTATCTGCATATACATTTTTATCTACGTGTTACATCTCTATACGACGTTTTATCGTTTTTTTCGACTTTTGTTCATCAATACCCTCCATATAACACAAAATGAAAGTCATTTGATCATCTATATCCGTTATAACGTCGTTTACAGTCGTTTATGTCATTTATCTGCATAAACTTTTATAACTACATGTAACAGCATTATACGACATATGATGGTTTACATGTGGCTCGTTATCTTCAATATCCATCATATTACATAAAATACAAGTGCTATTTTCATTTATAACTGTTATAAGGACGTTTACAGTCGTTCTATAATCGTTTATGTCTTTTATCTGCATATACGTTTGTATCTAAATGTTACAAGTATATACGACATTTTATCGTTTAATTTCGGCTTGTTATCATCAATACCCTTTATATTACACAAAATGCAAGACCTTTGATCATCTATACCCGTTATAACGTCGTTTACAGTCGATATATTGTCGTTTATGTCTTTTATCTGCATAAACTTTTATAACTAAATGTAACGGCATTATACGACATATGATATTTTACATGCGGCTTGTTATCCTCAATTCCATCATATGACACACAATACAAGTGCTATTTTCATTTATAACAGTTATAAGGACGTTTACAGTCGTTCTAAAATCGTTTATGTCTTTTATCTGCGTATACGTTTGTATCTAAATGTTACAACTATATACGACATTTTATCGTTTAATTTCGGCTTGTTATCATCAATACCCTTTATATTACACAAAATGCAAGTCCTTTGATCATCTATACCCGTTATAACATCGATTACAGTCGATATATTGTCGTTTATGTCTTTTATCTGTATAAACTTTTATAACTAAATGTAACAGCATTATACGACATATGATTGTTTACATGCGGCTTGATATCGTCAATTCCATCATATGACACACAACGCAAGTGCTATTTTCATTTATAACAGTTATAAGGACGTTTACAGTCGTTCGATAATCGTTTATGTCTTTTATCTGCGTATACGTTTGTATCTAAATGTTACAACTATATACGACATTTTATCGTTTAATTTCGGCTTGTTATCATCAATACCCTACATATTACACAAAATGCAAGTCCGTTGATCATCTATACCCGTTATAACGTCGTTTACAGTCGATATATTGTCGTTTATGTCTTTTATCTGCATAAACTTTTATAACTAAATGTAACGGCATTATACGACATATGATATTTTACATGCGGCTTGTTATCGTCAATTCCATCATATGACACACAATACAAGTGCTATTTTCATTTATAACAGTTATAAGGACGTTTACAGTCGTTCTATAATCGTTTATGTCTTTTATCTGCGTATACGTTTGTATCTAAATGTTACAACTATATACGACATTTTATCGTTTAATTTCGGCTTGTTATCATCAATACCCTTTATATTACACAAAATGCAAGTCCTTTGATCATCTATACCCGTTATAACGTCGTTTACAGTCGATATATTGTCGTTTATGTCTTTTATCTGCATAAACTTTTATAACTAAATGTAACAGCATTATACGACATATGATTGTTTACATGCGGCTTTTTATCGTCAATTCCATCATATGACACACAATACAAGTGCTATTTTCATTTATAACAGTTATAAGGACGTTTACAGTCGTTCTATAATCGTTTATGTCTTTTATCTGCATATACGTTTGTATCTAAGTGTTACAACTATATACGACATTTTATCGTTTAATTTCGGCTTGTTATCATCAATACCCTTTATATTACACAAAATGCCTGTCCTTTGATCATCTATATCCGTTATAACGTCGTTTACAGTCGTTTACGTCTTTTATCTGCATAAACTTTATAACTACATGTAACAGCATTATACGACATATGATGGTTTACATATGGATCGTTATCTTCAATATCCATCATATTACACACAATACAAGTGCTATTTTCATTTATAACTGATTTAAGGACGTTTACAGTCGTTCTATAATCGTTTATGTCTTTTATCTGCATATACGTTTGTATCTAAATGTTACAACTATATACGACATTTTGTCGTTTAATTTCGGCTTGTTATCATCAATACCCTTTATATTACACAAAATGCAAGTCCTTTGATCATCTATACCCGTTATAACGTCGATTACAGTCGATATATTGTCGTTTATGTCTTTTATCTGCATAAACTTTTTTAACTAAATGTAACAGCATTATACGACATATGATTGTTTACAGGCGGCTTGATATCGTCAATTCCATCATATGACACACAACGCAAGTGCTGTTTTCATTTATAACAGTTATAAGGACGTTTTCAGTCGTTCTATAATCGTTTATGTCTTTTATCTGCGTATACGTTTGTATCTAAATGTTACAACTATATACGACATTTTATCGTTTAATTTCGGCTTGTTATCATCAATACCCTTTATATTACACAAAATGCAAGTCCTTTGATCATCTATACCCGTTATAACGTCGATTACAGTCGATATATTGTCGTTTATGTCTTTTATATGCATAAACTTTTATAACTAAATGTAACAGCATTATACGACATATGATTGTTTACATGCGGCTTGATATCGTCAATTCCATCATATGACACACAACGCAAGTGCTATTTTCATTTATAACAGTTATAAGGACGTTTACAGTCGTTCTATAATCGTTTATGTCTTTTATCTGCATATACGTTTGTATCTAAATGTTACAACTATATACGACATTTTATCGTTTAATTGCGGCTTGTTATCATCAATACCCTTTATATTACACAAAATGCAAGTGCTATGAACATTTATAACAGTTTTAAGATCGTTTACAGTTGTAATACCGTCGTTTATGTCTTTTATCTGCATATACATTTTTATCTACGTGTTACAACTCTATTCGACGTTTTATCGTTTTTATCGGCTTTTGTTCATCAATACCCTTATATTACACGAAATGCAAGTCATTTGATCATCTATATCCGTTATAACGTCGTTTACAGTCGTTTATGTCTTTTATCTGCATAAACTTATATAACTACATGAAACAGCATTATAAGACATATGATGGTTTACATGTGGCTCGTTATCTTCAATATCCATCATATTACACACAATACAAGTGCTATTTTCATTTATAACTGATATAAGGACGTTTACAGGCGTTCTATAATCGTTTATGTCTTTTATCTGCATATACGTTTGTATATAAATGTTACAACTACATACGACATTTTATCGTTTCATTTCGGCTTGTTATCATCAATACCCTTTATATTACACAAAATGCAAGTTCTTTGATCATCTATACCCGTTATAACGTCGTTTACAGTCGATATATTGTCGTTTATGTCTTTTATCTGCATAAACTTTTATAACTAAGTGTAACAGCATTATACGACATATGATTGTTTACATGCGGCTTGTTATCGTCAATTCCATCATAAGACACACAATACAAGTGCTATTTTCATTTATAACAGTTATAAGGACGTTTACAGTCGTTCTATAATCGTTTATGTCTTTTAACTGCATATACATATGTATCTAAATGTTACAACTATATACGACATTTTATCGTTTAATTTCGGCTTGTTATCATCAATACCCTTTATATTACACAAAATGCAAGTCCTTTGATCATCTATACCCGTTATATCGTCGTTTACAGTCGATATATTGTCGTTTATGTCTTTTATCTGCATAAACTTTTATAACTAAATGTAACTGCATTATACGACATATGATTGTTTACATGCGGCTTGTTATCGTCAATTCCATCATATGACACACAATACAAGTGCTATTTTCATTTATAACAGTTATAAGGACGATTTCAGTCGTTCTATAATCGTTTATGTCTTTTATCTGCGTATACGTTTGTATCTAAATGTTACAACTATATACGACATTTTATCGTTTAATTTCGGCTTGTTATCATCAATACCCTTTATATTACACAAAATGCAAGTCCTTTGATCATCTATACCCGTTATAACGTCGATTACAGTCGATATATTGTCGTTTATGTCTTTTATCTGCATAAACTTTTATAACTAAATGTAACAGCATTATACGACATATGATTGTTTACATGCGGCTTGTTATCGTCAATAACATCATATGACACACAATACAAGTGCTATTTTCATTTAATACAGTTATAAGGACGTTTACAGTCGTTCTATAATCGTTTATGTCTTTTAACTGCATATACATTTGTATCTAAATGTTACAACTGTATACGACATTTTATCGTTTAATTTCGGCTTGATATCATCAAAACCCTTTATATTACACAAAATGCAAGTCCTTTGATCATCTATACCCGTTATAACGTCGATTACAGTCGATATATTGTCGTTTATGTCTTTTATCTGCATATACGTTTGTATCTAAATGTTACAAGAATATACGACATTTTATCGTTTAATTTCGGCATGTTATCATCAATACCCTTAAATTACACAAAATGCAAGTCCTTTGATCATCTATACCCGTTATAACGTCGATTACAGTCGATATATTGTCGTTTATGTCTTTTATCTGCATAAACTTTTATAACTAAATGTAACAGCATTATACGACATATGATTGTTTACATGCGGCTTGTTATCGTCAATAACATCATATGACACACAATACAAGTGCTATTTTCATTTATAACAGTTATAAGGACGTTTACAGTCGTTCCATAATCGTTTATGTCTTTTAACTGCATATACATTTGTATCTAAATGTTACAACTATATACGACATTTTATCGTTTAATTTCGGCTTTTGTTCATCAATACCCTTCATATTACACAAAATGCAAGTCATTTGATCATCTATATCCGTTATAACGTCGTTTACAGTCGTTTATGTCTTTTATCTGCATAAACTTTATAACTACATGTAACAACATTATACGACAGATGATGGGTTACAAATGGCTCGTTATCTTCAATATCCATCATATTACACACAATACAAGTGCTATTTTCATTTATAACTGATATAAGGACGTTTACAGTCGTTCTATAATTGTTTATGTCTTTTATCTGCATATACGTTTGTATCTAAATGTTACAACTGTATACGACATTTTATCGTTTAATTTCGGCTTGTTATCATCAATACCCTTTATATTACACAAAATGCAAGTTCTTTGATCATCTATACCCGTTATAACGTCGTTTACAGTCGATATATTGTCGTTTATGTCTTTTATCTGCATAAACTTTTATAACTAAGTGTAACAGCATTATACGACATATGATTGTTTACATGCGGCTTGTTATCGTCAATTCCATCATAAGACACACAATACAAGTGCTATTTTCATTTATAACAGTTATAAGGACGTTTACAGTCGTTCTATAATCGTTTATGTCTTTTAACTGCATATACATATGTATCTAAATGTTACAACTATATACGACATTTTATCGTTTAATTTCGGCTTGTTATCATCAATACCCTTTATATTACACAAAATGCAAGTCCTTTGATCATCTATACCTGTTATAACGTCGATTACAGTCGATATATTGTCGTTTATGTCTTTTATCTGCATAAACTTTTATAACTAAATGTAACAGCATCATACGACATATGATTGTTTACATGCGGCTTGTTATCGTCAATAACATCATATGACACACAATACAAGTGCTATTTTCATTTAATACAGTTATAAGGACGTTTACAGTCGTTCTATAATCGTTTATGTCTTTTAACTGCATATACATTTGTATCTAAATGTTACAACTATATACGACATTTTATCGTTTAATTTCGGCTTGATATCATCAAAACCCTTTATATTACACAAAATGCAAGTCCTTTGATCATCTATACCCGTTATAACGTCGATTACAGTCGATATATTGTCGTTTATGTCTTTTATCTGCATATACGTTTGTATCTAAATGTTACAAGAATATACGACATTTTATCGTTTAATTTCGGCATGTTATCATCAATACCCTTTATATTACACAAAATGCAAGTCCTTTGATCATCTATACCCGTTATAACGTCGATTACAGTCGATATATTGTCGTTTATGTCTTTTATCTGCATAAACTTTTATAACTAAATGTAACAGCATTATACGACATATGATTGTTTACATGCGGCTTGTTATCGTCAATAACATCATATGACACACAATACAAGTGCTATTTTCATTTATAACAGTTATAAGGACGTTTACAGTCGTTCCATAATCGTTTATGTCTTTTAACTGCATATACATTTGTATCTAAACGTTTCAACTATATACGACATTTTATCGTTTAATTTCGGCTTTTGTTCATCAATACCCTTCATATTACACAAAATGCAAGTCATTTGATCATCTATATCCGTTATAACGTCGTTTACAGTCGTTTATGTCTTTTATCTGCATAAACTTTATAACTACATGTAACAACATTATACGACATATGATGGGCTACATATGGCTCGTTATCTTCAATATCCATCATATTACACACAATACAAGTGCTATTTTCATTTATAACTGATATAAGGACGTTTACAGTCGTTCTATAATTGTTTATGTCTTTTATCTGCATATACGTTTGTATCTAAATGTTACAACTGTATACGACATTTTATCGTTTAATTTCGGCTTGTTATCATCAATACCCTTTATATTACACAAAATGCAACTCCTTTGATCATCTATACCCGTTATAACGTCGTTTACAGTCGATATATTGTCGTTTATGTCTTTTATCTGCATAAACATTTATAACTAAACGTAACAGCATTATACGATATATGATTATTTACATGCGGCTTGTTATCGTCAATTCCATCATATGACACACAGTACAAGTGCTATTTTCATTTATAACAGTGTAAGGACGTTTACAGTCGTTCTATAATCGTTTATGTCTTTTAACTGCATATACATTTGTATCTAAATGTTACAACTATATACGACATTTTATCGTTTAATTTCGGCTTGTTATCATCAATACCCTTTATATTACACAAAATGCAAGTCCTTTGATCATCTATACCCGTTATAACATCGATTACAGTCGATATATTGTCGTTTATGTCTTTTATCTGTATAAACTTTTATAACTAAATGTAACAGCATTATACGACATATGATTGTTTACATGCGGATTGATATCGTCAATTCCATCATATGACACACAACGCAAGTGCTATTTTCATTTATAACAGTTATAAGGACGTTTACAGTCGTTCGATAATCGTTTATGTCTTTTATCTGCGTATACGTTTGTATCTAAATGTTACAACTATATACGACATTTTATCGTATAATTTCGGCTTGTTATCATCAATACCCTTCATATTACACAAAATGCAAGTCCGTTGATCATCTATACCCGTTATAACGTCGTTTACAGTCGATATATTGTCGTTTATGTCTTTTATCTGCATAAACTTTTATAACTAAATGTAACGGCATTATACGACATATGATATTTTACATGCGGCTTGTTATCCTCAATTCCATCATATGACACACAATACAAGTGCTATTTTCATTTATAACAGTTATAAGGACGTTTACAGTCGTTCTATAATCGTTTATGTCTTTTATCTGCGTATACGTTTGTATCTAAATGTTACAACTATATACGACATTTTATCGTTTAATTTCGGCTTGTTATCATCAATACCCTTTATATTACACAAAATGCAAGTCCTTTGATCATCTATACCCGTTATAACGTCGTTTACAGTCGATAAATTGTCGTTTATGTCTTTTATCTGCATAAACTTTTATAACTAAATGTAACAGCATTATACGACATATGATTGTTTACATGCGGCTTTTTATCGTCAATTCCATCATATGACACACAATACAAGTGCTATTTTCATTTATAACAGTTATAAGGACGTTTACAGTCGTTCTATAATTGTTTATGTCTTTTATCTGCATATACGTTTGTATCTAAGTGTTACAACTATATACGACATTTTATCGTTTAATTTCGGCTTGTTATCATCAATACCCTTTATATTACACAAAATGCCTGTCCTTTGATCATCTATATCCGTTATAACGTCGTTTACAGTCGTTTACGTCTTTTATCTGCATAAACTTTATAACTACATGTAACAGCATTATACGACATATGATGGTTTACATATGGATCGTTATCTTCAATATCCATCATATTACACACAATACAAGTGCTATTTTCATTTATAACTGATATAAGGACGTTTACAGTCGTTCTATAATCGTTTATGTCTTTTATCTGCATATACGTTTGTATCTAAATGTTACAACTATATACGACATTTTGTCGTTTAATTTCGGCTTGTTATCATCAATACCCTTTATATTACACAAAATGCAAGTCCTTTGATCATCTATACCCGTTATAACGTCGATTACAGTCGATATATGGTCGTTTATGTCTTTTATCTGCATAAACTTTTTTAACTAAATGTAATAGCATTATACGACATATGATTGTTTACAGGCGGCTTGATATCGTCAATTCCATCATATTACACACAACGCAAGTGCTGTTTTCATTTATAACAGTTATAAGGACGTTTTCAGTCGTTCTATAATCGTTTATGTCTTTTATCTGCGTATACGTTTGTATCTAAATGTTACAACTATATACGACATTTTATCGTTTAATTTCGGCTTGTTATCATCAATACCCTTTATATTACACAAAATGCAAGTCCTTTGATCATCTATACCCGTTATAACGTCGATTACAGTCGATATATTGTCGTTTATGTCTTTTATATGCATAAACTTTTATAACTAAATGTAACAGCATTATACGACATATGATTGTTTACATGCGGCTTGATATCGTCAATTCCATCATATGACACACAACGCAAGTGCTATTTTCATTTATAACAGTTATAAGGACGTTTACAGTCGTTCTATAATCGTTTATGTCTTTTATCTGCATATACGTTTGTATCTAAATGTTACAACTATATACGACATTTTATCGTTTAATTGCGGCTTGTTATCATCAATACCCTTTATATTACACAAAATGCAAGTGCTATGAACATTTATAACAGTTTTAAGATCGTTTACAGTTGTAATACCGTCGTTTATGTCTTTTATCTGCATATACATTTTTATCTACGTGTTACAACTCTATTCGACGTTTTATCGTTTTTATCGGCTTTTGTTCATCAATACCCTTATATTACACGAAATGCAAGTCATTTGATCATCTATATCCGTTATAACGTCGTTTACAGTCGTTTATGTCTTTTATCTGCATAAACTTATATAACTACATGAAACAGCATTATAAGACATATGATGGTTTACATGTGGCTCGTTATCTTCAATATCCATCATATTACACACAATACAAGTGCTATTTTCATTTATAACTGATATAAGGACGTTTACAGTCGTTCTATAATCGTTTATGTCTTTTATCTGCATATACGTTTGTATATAAATGTTACAACTACATACGACATTTTATCGTTTCATTTCGGCTTGTTATCATCAATACCCTTTATATTACACAAAATGCAAGTTCTTTGATCATCTATACCCGTTATAACGTCGTTTACAGTCGATATATTGTCGTTTATGTCTTTTATCTGCATAAACTTTTATAACTAAATGTAACAGCATTATACGACATATGATTGTTTACATGCGGCTTGTTATCGTCAATTCCATCATAAGACACACAATACAAGTGCTATTTTCATTTATAACAGTTATAAGGACGTTTACAGTCGTTCTATAATCGTTTATGTCTTTTAACTGCATATACATATGTATCTAAATGTTACAACTATATACGACATTTTATCGTTTAATTTCGGCTTGTTATCATCAATACCCTTTATATTACACAAAATGCAAGTCCTTTGATCATCTATACCCGTTATATCGTCGTTTACAGTCGATATATTGTCGTTTATGTCTTTTATCTGCATAAACTTTTATAACTAAATGTAACTGCATTATACGACATATGATTGTTTACATGCGGCTTGTTATCGTCAATTCCATCATATGACACACAATACAAGTGCTATTTTCATTTATAACAGTTATAAGGACGATTTCAGTCGTTCTATAATCGTTTATGTCTTTTATCTGCGTATACGTTTGTATCTAAATGTTACAACTATATACGACATTTTATCGTTTAATTTCGGCTTGTTATCATCAATACCCTTTATATTACACAAAATGCAAGTCCTTTGATCATCTATACCCGTTATAACGTCGATTACAGTCGATATATTGTCGTTTATGTCTTTTATCTGCATAAACTTTTATAACTAAATGTAACAGCATTATACGACATATGATTGTTTACATGCGGCTTGTTATCGTCAATAACATCATATGACACACAATACAAGTGCTATTTTCATTTAATACAGTTATAAGGACGTTTACAGTCGTTCTATAATCGTTTATGTCTTTTAACTGCATATACATTTGTATCTAAATGTTACAACTATATACGACATTTTATCGTTTAATTTCGGCTTGATATCATCAAAACCCTTTATATTACACAAAATGCAAGTCCTTTGATCATCTATACCCGTTATAACGTCGATTACAGTCGATATATTGTCGTTTATGTCTTTTATCTGCATAAACTTTTATAACTAAATGTAACAGCATTATACGACATATGATTGTTTACATGCGGCTTGTTATCGTCAATAACATCATATGACACACAATACAAGTGCTATTTTCATTTATAACAGTTATAAGGACGTTTACAGTCGTTCCATAATCGTTTATGTCTTTTAACTGCATATACATTTGTATCTAAATGTTACAACTATATACGACATTTTATCGTTTAATTTCGGCTTTTGTTCATCAATACCCTTCATATTACACAAAATGCAAGTCATTTGATCATCTATATCCGTTATAACGTCGTTTACAGTCGTTTATGTCTTTTATCTGCATAAACTTTATAACTACATGTAACAACATTATACGACATATGATGGGTTACATATGGCTCGTTATCTTCAATATCCATCATATTACACACAATACAAGTGCTATTTTCATTTATAACTGATATAAGGACGTTTACAGTCGTTCTATAATTGTTTATGTCTTTTATCTGCATATACGTTTGTATCTAAATGTTACAACTGTATACGACATTTTATCGTTTAATTTCGGCTTGTTATCATCAATACCCTTTATATTACACAAAATGCAACTCCTTTGATCATCTATACCCGTTATAACGTCGTTTACAGTCGATATATTGTCGTTTATGTCTTTTATCTGCATAAACATTTATAACTAAACGTAACAGCATTATACGATATATGATTATTTACATGCGGCTTGTTATCGTCAATTCCATCATATGACACACAGTACAAGTGCTATTTTCATTTATAACAGTGTAAGGACGTTTACAGTCGTTCTATAATCGTTTATGTCTTTTAACTGCATATACATTTGTATCTAAATGTTACAACTATATACGACATTTTATCGTTTAATTTCGGCTTGTTATCATCAATACCCTTTATATTACACAAAATGCAAGTCCTTTGATCATCTATACCCGTTATAACGTCGTTTACAGTCGATATATTGTCGTTTATGTCTTTTATCTGCATAAACTTTTATAACTAAATGTAACAGCATTATACGACATATGATTGTTTACATGCGGCTTGTTATCGTCAATTCCATCATATGACACACAATACAAGTGCTATTTTCATTTATAACAGTTATGAGGACGTTTACAGTCGTTCTATAATCGTTTATGTCTGTTAACTGCATATACATTTGTATCTGAATGTTACAACTATATACAACATTTTATCCTTTAATTTCGGCTTGTTATCATCAATACCCTTCATATTACACAAAATGCAAGTCCGTTGATCATCTATACCCGTTATAACGTCGTTTACAGTCGATATATTGTCGTTTATGTCTTTTATCTGCATAAACTTTTATAACTAAATGTAACGGCATTATACGACATATGATATTTTACATGCGGCTTGTTATCCTCAATTCCATCATATGACACACAATACAAGTGCTATTTTCATTTATAACAGTTATAAGGACGTTTACAGTCGTTCTATAATCGTTTATGTCTTTTATCTGCGTATACGTTTGTATCTAAATGTTACAACTATATACGACATTTTATCGTTTAATTTCGGCTTGTTATCATCAATACCCTTTATATTACACAAAATGCAAGTCCTTTGATCATCTATACCCGTTATAACGTCGTTTACAGTCGATATATTGTCGTTTATGTCTTTTATCTGCATAAACTTTTATAACTAAATGTAACAGCATTATACGACATATGATTGTTTACATGCGGCTTGTTATCGTCAATTCCATCATATGACACACAATACAAGTGCTATTTTCATTTATAACAGTTATAAGGACGTTTACAGTCGTTCTATAATTGTTTATGTCTTTTATCTGCATATACGTTTGTATCTAAGTGTTACAACTATATACGACATTTTATCGTTTAATTTCGGCTTGTTATCATCAATACCCTTTATATTACACAAAATGCCTGTCCTTTGATCATCTATATCCGTTATAACGTCGTTTACAGTCGTTTACGTCTTTTATCTGCATAAACTTTATAACTACATGTAACAGCATTATACGACATATGATGGTTTACATATGGATCGTTATCTTCAATATCCATCATATTACACACAATACAAGTGCTATTTTCATTTATAACTGATATAAGGACGTTTACAGTCGTTCTATAATCGTTTATGTCTTTTATCTGCATATACGTTTGTATCTAAATGTTACAACTATATACGACATTTTGTCGTTTAATTTCGGCTTGTTATCATCAATACCCTTTATATTACACAAAATGCAAGTCCTTTGATCATCTATACCCGTTATAACGTCGATTACAGTCGATATATTGTCGTTTATGTCTTTTATCTGCATAAACTTTTTTAACTAAATGTAATAGCATTATACGACATATGATTGTTTACAGGCGGCTTGATATCGTCAATTCCATCATATTACACACAACGCAAGTGCTGTTTTCATTTATAACAGTTATAAGGACGTTTTCAGTCGTTCTATAATCGTTTATGTCTTTTATCTGCGTATACGTTTGTATCTAAATGTTACAACTATATACGACATTTTATCGTTTAATTTCGGCTTGTTATCATCAATACCCTTTATATTACACAAAATGCAAGTCCTTTGATCATCTATACCCGTTATAACGTCGATTACAGTCGATATATTGTCGTTTATGTCTTTTATATGCATAAACTTTTATAACTAGATGTAACAGCATTATACGACATATGATTGTTTACATGCGGCTTGATATCGTCAATTCCATCATATGACACACAACGCAAGTGCTATTTTCATTTATAACAGTTATAAGGACGTTTACAGTCGTTCTATAATCGTTTATGTCTTTTATCTGCGTATACGTTTGTATCTAAATGTTACAACTATATACGACATTTTATCGTTTAATTTCGGCTTGTTATCATCAATACCCTTTATATTACACAAAATGCAAGTCCTTTGATCATCTATACCCGTTATAACGTCGATTACAGTCGATATATTGTCGTTTATGTCTTTTATCTGCATAAACTTTTATAACTAAATGTAACAGCATTATACGACATATGATTGTTTACATGCGGCTTGTTATCGTCAATAACATCATATGACACACAATACAAGTGCTATTTTCATTTAATACAGTTATAAGGACGTTTACAGTCGTTCTATAATCGTTTATGTCTTTTAACTGCATATACATTTGTATCTAAATGTTACAACTATATACGACATTTTATCGTTTAATTTCGGCTTGATATCATCAAAACCCTTTATATTACACAAAATGCAAGTCCTTTGATCATCTATACCCGTTATAACGTCGATTACAGTCGATATATTGTCGTTTATGTCTTTTATCTGCATATACGTTTGTATCTAAATGTTACAAGAATATACGACATTTTATCGTTTAATTTCGGCATGTTATCATCAATACCCTTAAATTACACAAAATGCAAGTCCTTTGATCATCTATACCCGTTATAACGTCGATTACAGTCGATATATTGTCGTTTATGTCTTTTATCTGCATAAACATTTATAACTAAATGTAACAGCATTATACGACATATGATTGTTTACATGCGGCTTGTTATCGTCAATAACATCATATGACACACAATACAAGTGCTATTTTCATTTATAACAGTTATAAGGACGTTTACAGTCGTTCTATAATCGTTTATGTCTTTTAACTGCATATAC